>CAUYQG010086513.1:0-14800 GCA_963574415.1 Tarsius wallacei
GGCTCAGGCAATCCACTCACCTCAGCCTCCCAAGGCGCGGGATTACAGGTTGAGCCACTGAACCCGGCTAAACCACTGCTTTCTACCCAGCCTGAATCCCAAAACAAGTTCAGGCGGCTTTTCAGGGTCTGAAGGTAGTACAGTGATCATTTTTATCATCATTTTTAATAATAACATCATTTAAATAGGAACACAAAATGATCTGAAGAGAAAACAAACATAGGAAAGTTTAACAGAGTTAACACTGTGTTTGGTCATCAAAATAAATGCCTCCCAAATCCTTTATACATGTCTGAGTTGAGCCATCAGTATGGCTCTATACTTTCGAAAGACGCACACTCAAGCCGGGTGTGGTGGCCCATGCCTGTAATCCCAGCACTTTGGGAGGCCGTGGCAGGAGAATTGCTTGAGGCAAGGAGTTCAAGACCTGCCTAGGCAACATAGTGAGACCTCGTCTCCATAAAAAATTAAAAAAAAAAAAAGTTGTCTGTGATGGTTGCACCTGTAGTCCCAGCTACTCAGGAGGCTGAAGCAGGAAAATCATTTGAGTCCAGAAGTTGGAGGCTGTGGTGAGCTGTGATTATACTACTGCACTCCAGCCTGGGCAACAGAGTGAGATCCCAACTCAAAAAACGCAGCAAGCACAGTCAATTATGCAACGTGGTACCGTGAAATGCAAGAAAAGAATCACTTGGAAGTACTAAGTCTGGTAGTGAGACCTCCCCCAGGGTCCTCACAGGGAGATGGCTATGTCACATTCAGTCTGATGTTCTCAACAACAAAACACATGAGTGTCCCCGAAAACATAATGAGTCTCTCAAGGCTGTTCCTCAACATAAGCTGATGATTGCCAGAGGCCAGATGAGATGTCACCCAGGGGACTCTATAAAGCAGGGAGACAAGCAGCTCCCGAAGGTCCAAACTCAACCCAGGGTCATATTGCAGGGTGCCCAGAAGTATGGAAACTACAGAGCCTCAGCCACACCTCACTCTCAGCTGGGTGACTAACAGACACTGCACAGCAGCAACCCTGAGATTCCAGGCAGCTAAATGCTGGGGTGCAGCCACGGTAGGTAGCCACATGCACCCCAAAGCTAGGGGGGTCTGATTTATTCTTAAATTGTGTTCCCTCTCGACTGCGTGTGCAGCTACAGTGGTAATTAGAGGGGCTGCCTTAGCAACCGTTTGAAGGATGAAGGTCTGCTGAACGAATTATTATTTCACCACAGGGAAGAATTCTTCTGTTTATTTCCAGACCTCAAATCATAATCTCAAAATGACCTTTAATTAAGGTTAGCCATCAATTAACAGGTTTGCTATTATCATTTGCTCCACTGAAGGAAAATTTAAGTTTGAGTACTCAGTATTCAATTGTGATTGTACTTACAAATATGTATTATTTTTATTTTACATATTATGATGTTTTGTACTTTATGACATCAAAACCTTGCCAATTCTTAGAGATAGCGAAGGGCCCACCCCAGCATGTCTTAGGTATGCAAAGGAACAAGTCCAGAGCCATACCTACTCTCTGGCCTGCAGTCCCAGAAGACAATATTCAATCTGCCTTAATCATCCCAGGGTCAAGTGCCAGGCTACTGGAAACCACCCCTATAGCTAGAGCCCCGATCCACAAAAAATTCTTGAAGCTAGTCGATTCTAAACTGCTCACCCTGCCTTGCCTCACCTGTCCCATATACACTCCAACTGAGGCTCTGGTCTAAACCTTCCCCTCTCTCCTGCCTCTATTTCCTGATCATCGGTGTCTTTCCCATGTGACCCTGGCTGTGTGCCCAGCTTCTTGTCTCTAGGGCGTGTGCATATAATAAACTATGTTTTCCTGAGCCTCTCCTCGGTCTCCTCTTGTGGCCACATCTGAAGACCAACACACACAAAAATGCAAACTATAGAGGTTACTCAGATGGTAGCTACTCTTTTCTTCCCCTTCTTCTCCTCCTCCGTCTCCTCCTCCTCCCTCCTCCTCCTCCTCCTCCTCCTCTTCTTTTTCTTCTGACTATGAATGATGGTTGCCACTCAGGGGACCACCCTGTGACCATGAAGTGACCTTGACAATGGACGGTAGCTACTTTTCTCCTTCTTCTTTCTTCTTCTTCTTCTTCTTCCTCCTCCTCCTCCTCCTTCTCCTCTTCTTCCTCTTCCTCTTCCTCTCTTCCTCCTCCTCCTTCTGACTATGGATGATGGTTGACGTCTTCCTCCTCCTCCTTCTGACTATGGATGATGGTTGACACCCAGGGGCCACCTTGTGGCCATGAAGCGACCTTGACAATAGAAGTCATACCCTAAGGAAGACAAAATAGAAACAAGAAAGGAACTGGTTCCTTGATGACATCACCAGGTAGTTAAACTAGCCCCGAGCAACCTACCTCTGAAATTCATGTCAGGCAAGAGGAAAAACTCTTTCTCGTTCGGGTCACTGTTACTTCAGGCCTCCATCATCAGTAGCCAAATGTAATCCCTAACTGACACAATGGTGCTTTGCTTTCCTCATCCTATTCAGTCTCTTCAGAAACTCTTCTTTCCTCTACTTTCCATTCCTCCACTTTTCAAAATGCTACTTATTCTTCAACACTTGGCACAAATGCCATCCCCTCCCGCATCACTTCCTCCTTCCACAGCTGCTTAACACTTTGCTTTTCACCGGTGTAATAGCAGTACTGCAGCTCAGCAATCAGTTTTTCCATCTACTAACCAAGAGATTACAAGCACATCATTAACCTCTCCAAGACTGGCTTCCTTCGTCTGCAAGATGAAGATGGAGAAAGTTCTGATTCATTTCATTATTGTGACAAATAAGTACATGAACCAGTATAATTCTGGCATAGAACAAGTACTCAATAAATAATTACAATGATCATCATTATTATTGCCTTTATAATTGTATCTCAGTTGGCTATCAATCCGTCTCCCTAAGGCATAAAAGTACTTTGAGGGTGGGGTCAACAATACATTCTCCTTGTTACCCTGTAGCACCTAATTTATAGGTTAGACAGATGAAGGAACAAATGAAATCGTGTCAGAACTGTGCTAACCAGCATAATAATGGCCAGGAAGCTGTCATGAACTTGCCAAGGAATTCTTTTAGACAACGGAAAAATGGGAAAGCAAATTTGACAACACCATATGAATATTTTTCTCAATTATGGCCCACTCATTTCAAATATTGTTTTGTTGCTCACAGAGGCTTTTGTCACCAGCAAGTTGGTGGAAGTGGTGACACACTTGTGCAGCCCAAGCAAGCTCCTTGTATGACAGAAGAGAAAATATGCAGATCCATATTTCATCAAGCAGTAGTAGCCACCGCGAAAAATCAGCATCTCTTCTGTGCACCTGGAATGGAGCAAGCGACAATGTGCATTAAAAGGCTAGTGCAGCAAGGAGAGGTCACACATCTCCAAAATAAAAATAATGAAATGCACTGTACTTGCGCAAAACACTTAGGCCGCAAAGAGACCAAGACCTCTTTTCTCTCCTTCCACCCACTTCAAGCCCATCTCAAACACAAGACAGACTCCACATCTCAAAGTTTGGAAATCAAAATGAAAAATATCAACAGAGAAATGCAACTGAAGATTTTAAACCCCTCTGGGTTCACTGTCTTGTGGCATCTTATTGGTATTAGTTAATCGCAGCTCAGGGGTCTTCCACTTTGGTCTCTGATGAGGCTCTGTCCGCAAATGTTACTAGCATCTGGCAAGGAGGAGCCCCAACCACAGTTCTGTGGTTCCTTGGTTTGACTGTGTCCCCAGCCAGAGTCACAGCCCAGCCCACGTGGGGGGAGGTAGCCTCAGCTGCTGGTGCTGGGCTCTTGAACTTGTCAAAGCATCTTTGTTACAAGTCTTCTTGCCCCTTCCATGAATGACTCTCCAGTTTCTTGACAAATTGGGTACTGTTAAGGTTGGCGTAAAATCTGCTCCTCAGATCAGACATTTATCAAGAAGTTTGTTAGACTTCCTCATCTTAGAGATCCTTCATAATATCACAGAGAACTGGGTCTCCGCTGGCAACATCTAGTCCTAAACCACATATTATCTGAAAAGTTGTAATCCCAATTTCAGCATGATGACCTTCTGGTTTTCAGTGTAACTGACAAAGAATGACCATGTTATGTCTTATTGTTGCTCACTTTATAGTCTTATATATTCATTCCACAAGTAAGGCAAATGTGATAAACTCATGTTCTTGTCTCAATTCTGGAATAAACCTGAGAGGCCCACCTCCAATCCTGAATATCAATGTAGCAAAATTACTTCTTTCCTAGAGCTTGTTCCTGTGTGTCTGATTCAAATAAACATCAGTTCAACCATCAAAAGAATTTAAGAAGTAATTCAAATATTTACTAGAATTTGTCTAAAAATATCAGACAACTCAAGTCCAATAAAAAACCTAAAACCATTGCATCCCTGTTTCTCTCTCTCAAATTTCCTCACATTCTGGAGTGGCCCCATAGACTATTCTTGCTACTCTCTCTAAGCTGCCCCAAATGTCCTTCCCGCGCAGACTACCTCACCCCCTGCATTTCTGGATGATTTCCTTTTACTAGTTTTGTTTCTAGTATAAACTCTCAGTGGCCTATTTGGCTCCCTCCAATTTTGCAGCACTTTCTCCACAATATCATAATTAGCAACACAAATTTCTAGGGTTCTACCTACAGCCAGTAAGACTGTAGATAGCCCTATATTTAAAATGTGTCCCTGTTACATGAAGCATCTGAATTATATGTACAATATAAGCCCCATGGAAAATATGCTCTTTAAAACAGTGGGAAAAGTACACTGTATTATTAAATAGCTAAACCATCTTAAAACACGGTAACCAAAAACTATTTGTACCCTCTAAAGCTATTGAAATAAATAAAATAAAAAATATATATTTGTAAATCATTAAAATGAACTGTAAGTTATTCCTTTAGTGCTAATGGATCAATGGGCATTTGTTACACACATACAGACACACACACACATACGCGCACACACACACACACACACAAACAATTGTCCTTTGATGATGCTAACTCAGGTCTTTGAAAACTCAGGTTTACACTCTTAGCTTTTTATTTTACTTACAATTATGGATTTCACAACACTCAATATTTTTACTTTGCAAACACTGCACTTTTTATGTTGGCGCTTAATGATACCAACTTTGCATATTAGAATTACCAAAAAAAAAAAAACAAGGGTATCTAAACAAGAGAGCAGAACACCTGGAAAAGGCATGGCTGTTTGCCAAGGTTCCCACCTGCGTTAAATTACTTGTTAATATACATAATTGCCAATGATCCACTTTAAGTGTATTTTCACTCCAATTGCCACTACTCTGCTGAAGCAATGACTGGTGAAGAAAGACTCACCTGGCTTTGGGCAAAACGTAATTCAGGGGCTCAGCCTCTCCCATCCACTATGTTCCATGCCCATGTAATTACCAAATGACTTTCCTACTCAAGCAAAGTTTTTCCCTTTAGATACACTGGGATTATTCAAACTTAAATAACAATGAGACTAGGATGTTGACTATTCACACAGAACGTGGCCTGGGTACCTCATTTTCTCAGGAAAGAAATTTTCAACAGATCCTAGAAGAAGAAACGAAATTTAGCACTTAAGGCCAATCAGAGGAAGCCAAACAGTGACATATCCCTCTAGCCTAATGTGCAAATATCCCTGCTACCCTAAGGAGGCTGTAAGTAATCACACTTAATTCAAAAAAGAAAAACCTATCCTGGGAAGTTGTGACAAGTCTGTGGATTTCAAACTTTCAAACATAAAAAAAAAAAAAAAAAAAAAAAAAACAATTTGCTAACAAAGACTCCAGAAAAGATCATGGCCTTTTGGCAGACAGAGGACATCTTAGTTTGATTATATTTTTCCATTACAGAGGGATGAACTGGCAGGCACCAATTATAATCCCCAGAAGAAATAGTCCTTTCCACTTAATAGCTACCCCTTTATTACTTCTTGACAGACAAAGAATAAAAGACTAGCAGGTGATGAAAAGAGGAAAGCCATTGGACAGATTCACCCATTTCATCTGACAGTGGTAAAGTACATCTTGGTTGCAATTTTCAGGCATCGTTTTTTTAAACACTTAGAATCTATGGGAAAGAACCATGTGGTCTGTGATTATCTCAAGCCTAGAAGCCACTTCCACACCAGCCTTTGGAGAAAATAGAAGCTCGTGATGCTTCAACGGCTTCACCTTGCCCGCTCTTTTCCTTTGAGGAATTACTGACTTCAAAGTATCAAATTACTGCCCAATTCTTATTACCTCCCTCAACACAAAAGAAATGTTTTGTTTACAGTGACGTAGGTCAAAACATTATTGAGAGATACTAACATCAGGAAAAGTTGGATGAATGGAACAGAGAAACTCTTTATAGTATTTTTGCAACTTTCCGTAAATATAAAATTATTTCAAAACAAGAAGTAAAAACAAGTTAGAGAATGACAACAGTGATAGATTGCAGACTATATCAGGAGGGAGTGAAGCTAATTGCTTGAAGCTGCCTGAAGCAATGAAAGGGCAAGTTCAATGCTGAAATGCAAACTGGTGTTTTGTTACAATTTCTAACAAAATTGTCTTTACTATTAAAAAGCGAGGAGATTGTGTGTTGGTCAATGTACCCAAGATTCTAGTGAGAAACAGGTCTTAAGCTCCAGAAGTTAAATAAATACATCCACTCTCATGCTAAACCTCTCAGAGGCTTGATGTATGGAATGGAATGTTTGCTGTGCAGAACTGTTCGAATTTCTTGCCTCTGTGATCTAAGTGCAGCAAGAATATGGCCAAAAAGGGAAAGTAAGATAGAGAGGAACTGTCAAGCCCATGTGTGTGTCCATCAGACTGAGTTCCCAAGTCTCTCAGACTTTTCTTGTTTTTCATGACCTGGGCACCTTTAAGGAGTAATGATCAGGCATTTCATAGACCGCTCCTCAATTTGGGTTTATCTAATGAGGGTTATGGGTGGGAGGAAGGATACTACAGAGCTATACAGAGAATACTATAGGTGTCCTCACCTATGTGATGGGTAGAAGCTGCCAACATGACTTGTCACGGATTACGTTAGCCTCAACCACCTGGCTGGGGCAGTGTTCACCAGGTATCTCCACTGGGAAGTTTTTTCCCCTCTTCCATGCCCTAATAAATCACTCACTAAAGCCCACACTCAACTTGGAAGGGATAATTAAGCTCCATCTCTTTATTATATAATTAATAATCAATACATAGATTATTTGGAATTCTTCTGTAGGGAAGATCTATCTCTTCTCCCTCACTTATTTATTTATTCACTCACTCATTCATTTATATCTGTATGGACTCATGGACATTTATTCTATACTTTGTTATAATCTAATACTACATTATTTATTTTATTGCTCAAATTGCTACAGCTTGGGTCAGTTTTTTCAAGATTGCTCCCATGTCCCTTTGACATGCCTCATTCTTTGGGTTTTTTTAAGCAATTCTTACCACTGTATATTTCAGGTCATTTTGTATATTCCTTGACCCAGTCCTGGAATAGTCATTTCTCCAAGGAGATTTATTTTTTTAAATCAAAGAATGTATTAAAAAATAAAGTCTGTGCGCTGGGTGTTATTCCCTTGTTTTTGTGCCCAGAGGTCACACTGCAACTGTCGATGACAGACTTGGTCTTCTTCTGGAGCATATACTTTGTCCATGGGCATACACTTGGTCTACCAGCATCTTCTTGCCGAATTAAGTTTGTCTTGCATCAAAGGCAATCTCTGTGCCTCTGGCTTCATGTTCCTATCTAGGGGGACTTCCATTTGAGTAATTTTCCTTCCCTCTCTCTCACTCATCACTCACCCCAGGGGAGGCAGAGTGCATTACCTGCTAGGGGATTTTGAAAAAGGGGCTAAGTCTGCCCAAACCTTTCAGAACTCTTTCTTTCTGATGTGGCTGAGGGAAGAGCAAGGGCAGCAGTTGGCTATCTGAGAGTCAACACGGTCTGGGGTTTTCCAACAAGCTGACAGCCAGGTTGGAAAATCTATCTCATTTGGGGATAGAGGTTGAGGAGGTCCACTGCGTCCAAGCTGCTAAGTCAACCAGGCACTCACTCCTTTGTGTGCTTCTTAGTTAACAAATGTTTATTTACCGTCTATACATGGCAGCAGTGCTCTAGATACTGGTGATACTGCAGTGGAAAACAGGCAGACAAGAAACAGATTTCCTGCCCTCGGGGAGCCAACATACTAGAAAGGGAATAAAGATAAAAAGCAAAGGTAGGCCGGACTCGGTGGCTCAGCCTGTAATTCCAGCACTTTGGGAGACCAAGGTGAGTGGATTGCCTGAGCCCGTGGGTTTGAGACCCGCCTGGGCAACTTGGCGAGACCTCTTCTCTACAATAAATCAAAAACCAGCCGGGCGTGGTAGCGCGCGCCTGTAGTTCCGGCTACTTAGAAGGCTGAGGCAGAAGGATCGCCAGAGCCCAGCAGGTCGAGGCTGCGGTGGCCGGGAGCGGCCACTACACTCCAGTCTGGGCAACAGAGTGAGACTCCAACTCAAAAAAAAAAGCAAAGGTCTATAAATATAAATATGCAAAGGTCAGGTGGCTACCAGTGATATAAAGAGGCAGGGCAGGTTGGCCAGAGAGAGCCACCACAAAGGGAGAGAGTACATGCAGGGAGCACCTAGGAGGACACGGGACCCTAGGAGGGGTCAGATTCTGCAGGTCATGGGCTGTGAGTGACATGGGAAGTCACTGGATGTCTATGAACCGAGGTATCGAATATTTCTTTCTCTCTTTTTAGAGAACACTTTGACAGCCATGTTTAAAATAGCCTGTGGAAGGGAGTAGTGGGCAGTGGGAAGACAAAAGGTGAGGATAAAAGCTGAAGAACCGCTGGGTGACTCTTGGGATAATCCGGGCCAGATATGATGGTGCCTCGGACTGGGGTGGTGGCAGTAGATGTGGCGCGTGGAAGAGAAGAAGCCTCGGGTTGCTTGGAAGTGTTTGGTCTGAGCGAATGGCAGGCGGAGATGGACTTGATTGAGATGGGAAAAGCAGAAGGAGCAGGTACGAGTGGAAAGGGTCAGGAGTCGGTAATGACCAAGAGAAGGGTTCATACCAGGTCTGCGAAGATCTGTCTCCCTAAGAAATGTTTCCTTAGAAACAGCAGAGTTCAGAAAAGCGGAAGTAGTTCTTCCCTCCTTGCCGGGTGACTCTGCCTCAGGTCTGGGGAGTTATGCGTTGGCACAAAGTTCTACAAGGTCTTGAAACTGCAAATGACTAGAATGATGGAAAACAGTAATGAGAAAAGGAGCTACGGCTTTTCTGGGTCAAGGTTGACCCCACGCAGCTTGGCTCTCATGTGTGGAAGCCTTGCACGCCTCAAGGGGGAGACAGGGAAAGAAGAGCTGGCAAGTAGCCCCAGCTTTGTGTCTCGCTGTAAAGCCACCTACACATAATCCTAAAACCCATTTGTGTCTCCTGAGAATGTTGCACCTTGAATCTATAACCACAGCTGTCCTGCTGTATAATAATCCTGGTATTTTAATATCGCCTTGTCTGACTCCTTTAACGCCATAACTGAGAAAGGAAGAGAGAGGTATTGATTATTGACTCCCTAAATTTCCAACCTCTGGTTGGGAGTTTCCTTCCGTCTGTGATTTGTGCAGATCAGTCTTTATAGTAATTCAGAAGGCAGAAAGTGCACTGTAGACATGAATACCCAACACTGTCTGACCAATTGGATCTTTCCCCAATACTTGGAATGAGAAATTTTCTCTAGCGCTGCTCCTTTCATGATGAACATATGGTTCCCAAACAGAAAGAAAGAACTGTTCTTCTGTGCTGGTGGTCACAGAAAGCACTGAACAAAATGGTCCGTGGCTGAGGCCCAGTTACAGTAAGCAGAAGACGGCCCCATCCTGTCTTTGGAAGGCTGGGCTGTCACCAAGGACAGGACAGTCACTGGTCCAGGAGTCGCTTTGCCACTTCCTGAAGCACCTCCTGCATTACTGCATCAACACAGTCCACGGGAAACACAGGAAGACTACAGTGAGGTCTTGGCTACAGCTCATGGGCACGCTGGTCCATCATCACACAGAGCTACGGGAGTTGAGCCCGATCCTTCCTCCTTCCTCAAAAGGTTTCAAGAGAAGAAAAAGTGAGAGCACATTATAAAAAGCAATGCTCGTGCCATTCATTTGTGATTCTGGAATAAGGAATTCTGAAGTCAAGTTTTAAAAATTGTTCTTGGGGCCATGAACGTCATGAGTGTTCATCCAAAAGTAAGGCTAACATTCGAGCCCCTGGAGGGCCCTGGATCTCAGCTCCCCTTCTCCACCCCTCCTTACCAGCTCCTCCTGGATTTGACATTTTAATTGGGTCTGGTGCATGCAGCTGTTCCCTTTTCGCTCCCATCAGTCTGACAGATTAGGCCGCTTGACTTATTAACGACTTGGCCACCTACCAACGGCATAAGCACTGGGATAAATCTCAGTGGAGGGTCGCTCCTCTGCTTCAGCTAAGCTTGGTCTTGAAACGCTTTGAGATCTACAGCAATAAAAGCACAGGAAAATGAGTTAATTGCTCAGCAGTGGTGCCGCTTTGCACTTGTTTGTCAGAGAGAACTGTCTTTTGGAAATTCACATGTACTCTTCTCAGCGCCATGGCACTTGTGTCCAGCTCCTCAAATCTCCTCTCTCTGGTCTGAGAGATAAGCCTAGAACAAAAATGACTTCTTGGACTATTTTATTTACTAGTAAGTGACCACAATTCATCATTGTTTTCATATAGATCTACAACATCAGGACTCCCCAGTAATGTTTTCCTTTCTAGATTACCCCCAAAACATATAATTTGGAAACACGGAGCCAACTGAAAACTATGACTACACAATGTTTATGCTCAAAAGAAACAGACAACCTAACACACAATTTAGGTAAAGACTACCCAACAGATTTTTATTCCATTCTCTCTACTGTCTAAAAAAATGCAACGTCAACAATACTGGCCTTTTTGTCATGCGTAAGGAAGCCTCTTTCCTGATGCATAATTTAGTATCTTTCACTTCCACTCTTGCATGCCCTTACAGACGGATGGACCACCATGCCATGGCAGACCCCAGGGAGCGGCCCCGTTTTGTTTACCCACTGGACTGACTAATGCAGTGCAACATGGAGATACAGAAGCCAAATTACTCCAAGGACAAACAACCTCAGGTTTCCTCCTACCACGTAACACCAGCCATTTGCCTCAGCCCAGCAACATTTCAGGCAGTCTGAGGCTTCATGGGCCTGGAGAACAGAACCTGGCTCCGCTCTTGTTGGGTCACTCCACAGAGCATACTGCAGTCTCCTGAGCAGGCAGGACTGGGCAAAACAATGCCCCCAAACACAAGAATAGGCACAAGGAGCAACTCTCCGTTCCCATAGAATTTTAAAAAGTTATAAATAGATGGGAGAAAGGGATAAACATAGAGAAGACATTTTCCCATAGAAAGAAATAAAAATCTTCAATATTAAGACAATGGAAAAAGCAGAAAGGACCGCCACAAAAGCTACTCTGCAAAGAGTCAGATAACAGGTGACAACTGTCCAATGACTGTGCTAAGCAATGGTATGCTTTCATTCCTAATTACTTTTGTTATTAATTGCCATTTCACACGTAGTTCTAAGACCTTTCGCAGGAGACATAAGACACAATGTGTTTCCAAAGTTCGGCAGGATTTTAGGTCCATAAACAAACCGGCTTGCACATTTGGAAGATCACTTTCACTGATCTGATGGTACCGAGGCTGAGAAGGTGTCATTGTCCCCCCCACATATTTTGGAGGCACTGGACAGACCTAAATTTTTTTTAAAAGCACCTAGCCTGTGAGAAGCTATTAAGACAAAGTCAGTTTGTTTGTTTTCTTCCTGTTAGAGACCCATTATAGAGAGTTACATATTTTTAACAAAAGCGTCCACAGTTGCAGCCTGATTGTAGCCAGGATCGCAAACAGGACCAGCCTGCATGTTGGAACCTCATCATCCACTAGAGGCCAGAATGAGACTGTCCTGTGCAGCACTGCTGGGGCCCATTCAGATTCCAGGGGAACCAAATACAAGACTCAGAAAGAAACAAAGCACGAGAGCATCAGTGAGTGACACCAAAACTGTCAGACATGCTGGCAAAATGCATTCTGAATCCCCTTACACAGAGTTTCCCTCCACATCTAAATCAGTGCGCACACGAGGCACTGACAGGACATTTGTCAGCAAGAGTCTGCCACTGTATTAAAGACTCAGGGACTGGAGCAAATATGGACAGTTCTTTCCTGAACTAAAGGCGAGAAGGGAAGATGAGCGGACGGGGCATGGGTCTTGACAAGAAAGAGGCCAAGATACAAACATACGAACCTGTCCGTCATTGGAGGAGACAGCAGGGAAATGTCTCTGGAATTCTTGTACCTGGAGCTGGTCTATGAATTAGCAGCAGCCTAGCGCCTCAGCCGGAACTACTTAAATACACAAAGCCCAGGCACAGTCTGGTGCTGCAGCCAGCTGAAAGTGAGGGGCGCCTGCCTGTTGACATGGAAGCCCTCTAAGACATGCTTAAGTGAGAAACTAGTTGACAGCATGCTCTTTAGTGATGGCATTCGTGGAAATGTGTTAAGGATGCATACTCACACACACCTGCATAAAACTCTTCCGAAAACATACACAAATGAAAACAAGAAGGCTCCTATCAGAGCCCCTGCACCTGCTGTTGCCCCCGTTTAGAAAGATCCTTCCCCAGCTCCTGTCCTGAGTGCTACTCAGTTATCCCCTTGATGAGAAACCCCAGCCACCCTATTTAAGACCACAATCCCTCCAACCTTACCATCGTCCTTTGCTACCTTGTTTTCTTCCAACACACCTGTCACCACCTGGCACATTTCATGGCTTACTTATTTATTCCCAGGTTTTCTTTGCCGTCTCATCCCACTGGAATGTGAGCTCCATGAAGGGTGAGACGTTTTTGTCTGTCGGGCTCACTGCCGTCTCCCAGGGTCCAAAAGCAGTGTCTGCTCAGAGCAGGGCCTCAACAAGCTTGTCACATGAATGAGTTAAGCTTTATCTTATGTTGTTCCCTGAAGTGAGAAAAGAGCTAGAAGCTACTCGGGTTACCAAGGGAATGACACAGCGGTAAAGCTGCCATTCTGGACATGACCTCCAACTGACTTTGCTCCAGAGGTGGGTGAAAGGGTTCAAGGGCATCTCCCCCGCCCCCTACATCTGACAGCCTAGGATTTTGTCCATAAAGGCCTTCACCGTCTGGAATGAGTTTGACCCAAGGTTCTAAAAGGGGACTGCAGCTAATCACAAGAGGGCCCTTCTCTTCCCAGAAAGGCCATCCTCTTCATTGGGAGGTTCCTGGAGAAGCTGGACAAGAAAGACACCTGCTTAACAAGTCAGACCAGCCTGCTCCACCCTGGCTGTCGACGGGAGGAAAACAGCCATGGCCAGTTTAGCCGTGTGTTCCTATCTGGAACACAGTTCTCCTCCACACAACCCATCTCATTCAGCCTCAAACCATACACCAAAAAGACGCTGCAGAACGACAAGCAAAAGCCTATCCAGGGTTCTAAGGAGGGAGGAAAACATATTCCTATCATCATGTTTTGCTGAAATTGTTTTGAATTGTTCCTAGGAAGTAGAGGATGCCAGAGTTTAGATATGCTCTTTGCAGAGGTCTTGCTGATGGAGGAGATCCCTCCAAATATTAATTGAACTCTGGGGACAACTGCTTACCCAATCTAGGCCTGTTTTAGAATTTTTAAAAAATATAATTGTGAGACACATTTTTGAAGCAAATCATGTATTGTCATGTGGACCAATATATAGCAGTTGGGCTAACTATAAATATTTATGAGATGCTTCCTATTTCTCCATTCTTTACTACAAATTAGTTACTTCCCAGAGAGGTAACTCTACTTAGTATGTAGATAAGGAAAACTACTTGGTATGATTTCATGCTTGGTTTGTGTTCTCTTCAGTTCTATTTATCAAGTATTTTAGCATTTTATTTTAAATATTTAACTCTTAAATGCACAAATATATAAAAATAACATCTCTCTTCCCAGATTATCAGACCTATAACTCCTTAATGCACCCAGAAGCCAGCTCAGGATGTAAATGAAAATGCTGCATAAAAAATGCTGCATCATAGAAACATACACTTTACTCTTAAAGCTCTTATTCAAAGTCTTATTAACTCTTACTTAACACATAAGCCTAACAAGTGTATTTAATTAAGTTCTAAATCTATGCACATTGGATGGAAAATCACCTAAGAAAAAGTCATAAGATTCAAGCAGCTGCAGTGACTCAGAGATGTGATAGATAATGATAAAAAACTATAAATAATGAATATTCAGAATGAAGGACAATTGTCAAGACAGTATGTAGCTAAGATCAGCATACATTATAATGGTAGAAAGCAATCTAATGTATTTTATTTAAAAATTTAACCAGAAATGACATTATAAGAAAGCAGTGTTTATATAGATGAACATTGATGAGATTAGATTTTAAGTATTCTCACCACAAAAAATAAGTATGTGAAGTAATACATATGTTAAATAGCCTGATTTAGTCATTCCACAATGCATGCATGTATCAAAATATCATGTTGTACACCATAAATACACACAATTTTTACTTGTCTGTTAAAAATAAATAAATAGAGCCGGGCTCGGTGGCTCAGCCTGTAATCCCGCGCCTGGGGAGGCCGAGGTGAGTGGATGGCCTGAGCCCGCGGGTTCGAGACCCGCCTGGGCAACTTGGCGAGACC
>CAUYQG010086516.1:0-86509 GCA_963574415.1 Tarsius wallacei
GATAATGGCAGTAGTGATGTGAGGAAGCTCCATTTGATCTCAAACTCTTAAGAAGTGGAAGGCAGCCAGGTGTGGTGGCTCAAGCCTATAATCCCAGCACTTTGGGAGGTCGAGGTGTGTGGATTGCTGAGCCCACGGTTCAAGAACAGCTTGGACAACTTGGCAAGACCTCATCTTTACAATACAAATCAAAAAATTAGCCGGGCATAGTACCATGTGCCTGTAGTTCTGGCTACTTGGAAGGCTGAGGCGGAAGGATCACCAGAGCGGGTGACAGAGTGAGACTCCAACTCAAAAAAAAAAATTCCGTGCTTTATCCAGTATATAAAACTTTTCCAACCGGGCTCAGTGGCTCATCCTGTAATCCTAGCACTTTGGGAGACCGAGGCAAGTGGATTGACTGAGCCTGCAGGTTCGAGACCAGCCCAGGCAACTTGGCAAGACCCCGTCTCTACAATAAATAAAAAATTAGCCGGGCATGGTAGCGTGTGCCTGTAGTTCTGGCTACTTGGAAGGCTGAGGCGGAAGGATCACTGGAGCCCAGCAAGTCGACACTGGGGTGGCTGTGAGTGTGCCACTGCACTCTAGTCTGGGCGACGGAGTGAGATTCCAAATTAAAAAAAAAAAAAATTCAACCTAGATTTGAGCCTGATGAACAGGTATCATCTTGTTTATTTAACAAAAGAATATGAGAACATGAAGGGTAAGAGAGGTTAAGGGACTTGCTCAAGAACACAGAGCTGGTTGGGATTTGAATGTAAGGCATTGTGGTTCTAAACTTTGTCATTTATGCTAGAGCACCTGTAAGTCAGTTTCCTGCTACTTCTTGGCTTCTTCCTGGATAGGACTTATTTGTAAATGGTTTGGAAACTGGGGGACTTTTGATTTCTATACCCCTGTTAGAGTGGTTAATCAGATTCAAGGATTCTAAGTAAATTTAAAATCAAACCTTAGCATTTCTAGGAGCTCTGAAAGCAGCATTTTTTTTTTATTTTTCTTTCCTCTTTTTTTTTTTTTTTTTTTTTTTAGCACTACAGTTTCTTGGGTATCCAAAAGGGTCAGAATTAAGGCAGCAAATGGAACCCTCTTAAGGACTCCCAACAGAAACCTCATTTTGTGTCCAAATTCATAAGCATATGTGGGAGAAATGAGGCTTCCATAAAGAGGGTGACATTCCCAGAAGAATCAGCTGTGGAGTCAGGGAAGGAGCTCAAGCTCAGGGCTTCTAGTTTCCAGCCCAGTTGGACATGGTCCTGCAGAAGGCCAAGTTAATGCCATCTGGAATCTTAATAAAAGTCCACTGCTGCTTCTTGTTTCTTCCTTCTAGTGAGAAACCTTCTCCTCCCTGCCTTCCTGAGCTCATAACCATCACTCCTCAGCGTTGCTCCCTTACCTTCCCATCACACGGTTCTGTTTCTAGATCCAGGTTTGTATAGAGCCCAGAGTCCCTTTCAGAGGACTCCAGAAAATTTACGTACTTGATCAAGTATTCCCATCACAACAGTTCTTTCCAGTAATCTCAGTGCTGGGCAGCTGATTCCAGTAACAGAGGAGACACTTTCAGCTGTTAGGCAATGGATCACACTTTCAAAGGAGATTGAGCAATCTCAAGTTGTGTTTAGAGTATGAATCTGAATGCCAGAATGCTCTTCTGGACTCAGACCTCTGGCACTGGAGAGCTTTTGGGTGACAAGACAGTTAGACTGGTCTGTGTGTCGCCATTGGGCAGAACTCCCTGGGAGAAATAAACAAGTTTTTCAAGTTTCTTCAGTATATAAAATGGCTGTAACAGGCCAGGTGTAGGCAAAATGCTTGAGCCCAGGGGTTCAAGACCAGCCTAGGCAACATAGCGAGACCTTGTCTCTACCAAAAAAATAAAGACGTTATGACAGTATTTATAGGGTTTTTGCAAATATCAAATAAAATTATATTTGAGACAGTAATTAGGGCCATATGTGGGACAGCCCTCAACAACATGTACTGCATTAAAAAGAAGGTGGACACATGGGAGATACCCAGCATCTTGCCTCTAGAAGAAAAGACAGTTTATGGCCACTCCTCAGAGATGCTGTGGACAGTACTTCTGTCATGTATGGGGATAGAAAAAATGACCTATACCAGTCTTTCCAACATGAAGATGAAGCACAGATAAAGGACTTCTTTGTACACGGATCTTCTGAAACGTTTGCCCCAGTGCCCCATATGATATATCCTGTCTTCTTGAAAAAGTATCATAGTTAATTATTTGTGCCAGATGGAAATATGGTAATTCAGCCATTGCTTTTTGCAGTTAAAGGGGCATGACTTTATCTGCAATTGCAAAGTCACACCAAGAAATATCAAAATTAAAACCATCACCTCATGACATTCAGGACCATCCTTGCCAGTTGGCCCCATCTCCACATACCTGAGACTTGCAAGGCAGTTTACAGAACTTAGCCTTCAAATTGAAGAGACATCAATTTGAACCCAGATCCTGCCACTTTCTACTTTGTCAATGTTCTTTATTCTCTAAAGCAAGGGTTTCTCATCTATTAAAAGAGGTGGAGTTATCAGGAAGATTAAATGAGTTCGTTAACTGCCTAACACAGTGCTTGCCTCCTAAATATGTTTAACAAACGTTAGTTGTTATTACTGGGATTTATCCTGAAGACACCGATTATATCATAACTTCTCTGAGAAATAGATAATAAATACAATTTTTTGCTGCTCTCTCCTGTTACAATCTTCTAGCAATATTCCAATCTGGATGAACCCAAACACTGTCCTTTGCTTGCCAAAACAGCTGGATGCTGCTGTAGAAAAACATGCAGCCAGACACATTGATATCATTATAAATTGTGAACAACCTTGGTCTGAACCTTAAACCCATGCACAGCTTGCATTCTTACCCCCCGCTCTCAACTGTTTCATATCTTCTCCACTATACCCTGATTTTTAACTGTCTCCCATCCCCACTCCTTCCTTCTCAAAGAGTTTACCTCATTCTTCGTAGTCAAAATGGAATTCACCAGAAGAAACTCCCTCTGCTATAAAATGTGTGCCCCATCTTTCTGTTCTTTAATGACAATCCGATGATCAAATGCCAGCTGGTCTCTGCATGTCTTCTTACTTCTTCTCAGGGCCCTCACCCCATAGATCATTCTTTATCCTCATCTTCTGACCATCCCTGTCTATCAGATCCTTCTCATCCACAACCATTTGTACCCTAGCATGGCCCATATTTTCCCTCCATTGACTCTACAGCTTCCTCTAGCTATTGCTGTATCTCCTACTTCTCAGCCAAGCTCTTACAAGTTGGTTATTAGAAATGCTGCCTCCATTTTTTACCTAGCAATCTGTCTGTTCCCTAGCCCCTATCCCTACGCTGACTACACAGATTGAGGACATCAGTGACATTGCCAAAACCATAGGTCTGAATCAGTGTTCATTTAGCAGGATATCTCAGCGGGGATGGTCGTTCATCCTTAACAGGCTCTCCTTTCAAATTTCTTGACATACTCAGCCCTGATTTTCTGTTTATCTACTTCTCAGTTTCCTTTGCTGTTTTCTGCCCTCCTTGATGACCCTTAAACTGTCCAGTCTTTCAGGGGTCCTTTTCTTCCTCAGTTCTCTCTTTAGTCACTCTCATATTCTCCCAAGCGTTTAAGTACCATCAATATACTGATATGTCTCGAGTAGGTACCTCGATGGTATTGTTACTATGTTTTATCTTAGCCATTCTGTTAGATGTGTAGTGGGATTATTGAAGGTTTAACTTGCACTTCCTTAATGGCTAATGATGTTAAACATCAGTGTGGAAAAGGATGTGGAGCCACTGTGCTGGTGAGACTGGAAAATGGTACACTCTTGAGAATAGTTTGGAAATGTATTTTAAAACTAATTCTGCAACTGCCATATAACCCAACAATTGTACTCCTGGGCATTTATCTCAGAGAAATGAAGACCCATATTTACTCAAAAATCTGTTCATAGCAGCTATATCTATAATAGACCAACCTGGGAACAACCCAGATATCATTCAACCAGTAAATGGTTAACCTGTGTTACCTTCTTTTGTCTTTCTATTTTTTTTTTTTTTTGGAAGGTGGGAAGGCAAGATTTATTGAGAGCTCCCAGAGTGGGAGGGGACCCAAGGGGGGTTGCCTCCTGTGTTCCATTCTTATTCTGGAATACTATTTAGCAATAAAAAGGAATTGTTGATATACATAACACCTTGGATAAATCTCAGAAAAATTATGCTGAATGGGAAAGGCCAAACTCCAAAGGCTGCTTACTGTATGATTCTACATATAACAATGTTGAAATTACATTATACAAATAGATAACAGATTAGCGGTTGTAAGGGCTAGGGATGGGAGGCAGGAAGTTGGGGATTTGGGGTAAGGAGTAGATGTGGTTATGAAAGGGCAACAGGAGGGATGACTCTGATGACAGAACTGCTCTGTATCTTGGGCATGGTGGCAGATACATTAATCTATACATGTGATGAAATACATAAATAAAATAGACACACGTATGTGTGCGCACGCACCCATATACAGGCCAGTAAAACTGGGGAAATACGACTGGTAGATTGTATCAGTGTAATATCCTGGCTATAATACTATGCTATAGTTCACAAATTGTTATCACTGGAATAAAGGGTATCTAGATCTCTGTGTTGTTTCTTTCAACTTCATGTGAATCTATAATTATGAGAAAATTTCATGTTTAATTTATTTTAAATGGCATTTTACATTTAAAATAAAAATTTCTACATTAATTGAAAAAAATTAAATATAAATTAAAAACCCTTTCACAATTTTGCATCTCT
Source organism: Tarsius wallacei (assembly GCA_963574415.1). NCBI lineage: Eukaryota > Metazoa > Chordata > Mammalia > Primates > Tarsiidae > Tarsius > Tarsius wallacei. The sequence continues at coordinate 4,817 of CAUYQG010086516.1, forward strand.
CTCTTTCATGTGCACACACACACACACACACACACACACACACACCCCTAAGCTTTGTTTCCTCTGCTCACAATTCAGCTACCCGAAATCTGGTCTCTGTTCCTATCTCTCTAGTTACACTGCACTTCTCATACACTGAAGTCTTTTCAGTCCTTATGTTTCTTGAGCCCTTGCAGCATTTAAAGATGTCGACACTATCTTTTTCTAAGAATATTTTTTCATTTGACTTCTATAACACCATACACTCTGTGTTTTCTTCCTACAGCTATTCATGATTTTCTACTCTTCTTAATAGATTTCCCTTCCTCTCTTCATTCCTTAAATTCAGTATGAGTTCTGCCTAATCTCTCTTCGGGTCTCAATCTGTACTCCCGAGTGATTCCTTCTGTTCCCATGATTACAGATATCAGTGTGCTGAAAACTCTGTGGCTAAGATCTGTAGCCCAGATCTCTCTTTGAGCTCCAGACCATGTTTCTATCAGCTTAGTGGACAGTCTTCATAAATAGGCTCGTAGGCCCATAAATAGGTTCGTAGGCCCATAAATACAAAACTTTTCGACAGAACCCAGGGTTTTCTCCTTTAAACCTGCTCCTCCTCAAGCCCTGATTCAGTGAATGGCATGACATAGTTGCTCTAACCAAAGGCACAGGAACTGTTCTGGATTCCTACCCTTCTTTTAGTCTTTCCTCTCACCCATTCATTAGCCAACTTCTGATATAATACTTTTGCACCCTTTATATGTCCTTTTATTTATGTGGCAAATTTCCTCAAAGTCCTTTGATGACTTTTCATTACCTTGAAGAGAAAATGTATACTCCTCAGACTAGCATATGAAAAGCCTACAGCCGCACACACATGCATATGCACACCCATGTATACACACACCTTCAAAACAGGGAGATTATCTCTCACATCTGGGGCTGAGCAACTACTTTCCCTTCATGGAATGCATAACTTTTCTACTTTCATCCCCATCACCTAGTGAAAATGATCCTTCCTTCAGACCTCAATTTAGACATCAATTTTCCCTCAAGAGTACCTGTGATTCTTGCACCTTATCCTCCCTAGCACCCTATGATAGCCTCTTTTGCTTTATTCCATCATAGCATTTAGAAGATTGTATTTAAATTACCTCTGTATTTCTTTCATACCCCATTAGCTATGAATTTTTCCCAAGAGCAGGGACCATCTCTTGTTCCTCACTGAATCCTGTCTTAAGCACTGAGTAAATGTTTCTTGACTGAGGGCTTATGCTGAATTGAATGAAGATGACATCACTGGCTATGAAGCCCTGCGCATAAGCATTAAAGGGGTGGCCATGGGATAAATGATTATGTCTTTGCTAAATAATTCCAATTCCTACAACCCTGCTGCATAGCCCCTCATTTCTAAACCTTTTGGTCATTTCCTCTGGGTCTTGCCAGCACTCTTTTCAATTTTTTTTTTAACCTTCTCTCTCTCTCTCCCATATTGTGTAGATTAAAATGAATCAGGGTCTAACCAGTGCTGACGGTAAGCGTTGTGTCATCAGTTTCTGGAGCACCTCAGTTTTTGTGGCTGCTATAGTGCTTGCCGGCTGTATCCCAGCAGACCTTGCTGATCCAGTCTGTGGTCACTCGAACCTCATTGTTATTTTACCTCAAATGTTACCTCACCCGTAGTGAATCTTTGTTGGGGGTAGTTTTTTAACTGTTATTATAGCATGTCTGATTTAGTAGATAGTACGCTGAACTAAAATCAGGAAAGCTGAACCTACCTGGCTCAGTCACTGACTAAGGGTACTTGAGCAATTGACCTTGCCTGTCCATCTAACTCTCAAAGAGCTACCCAGGATCCCTTTAAGGGGTCTTTTATTGCAGACAGTATAAACACTTATCTCATTCTGTCCCACTGTGTCGTCAGGTTATGCATGTGCAACTACTCAAAACACTTGGGTAAAGAAGTCTTTATAAAATACAAAAAGTGTCAATAGTGCTTTATAACTCACTGTGCTTTCTCATCCCTTGTCTTATTGAATCTTCAGAAATTTGGAAACCAGCATTCAGTGCCTTATTCATATACACATGATTAATAAACAGAAATGCCATTAATTTTGATTTTATATAAAGATCTCATAAAAATTGATTTTAAAAGAACCATTCATAAGACAAAAAGAGTGATGATATCAACAAGCAATTCATAGAGGAAGAAATAGAACCTATGAAAAGAGGAGGAATGGAACCTATGCAATTTTATTTATTTTATTTTAAATAAAATAAAACCTTATTTTTTTTTAAAGAAATGCAGTTTGAAATACCATTTTTCCCTACTCAGACTGGCCAGAACTTGTAAATTCAATGATTGGTTTTGCCAATGGTATGGAAAAGCATGTCCTCTCATGTGCTTTTGATTGGAATGCAAATTGATACAATCTTTTAGAAAAAGAAATGTAGCACTATCTTTCCAAATTTTAATGTGCCATATTTTTGTCTCTGCAGTTCAGTGTCAAATAGTAGATATATTTGCACAAAGACACAGAGAGACCTGTTCTAGATTACACATTACAACATTATTTGTAATAGCATAAAGAGACTAGAAAATAAAAAATGGCAAATTCATGTAATGATAACACAGAAGTCATTAAAAAAATGAGGCAAATCTATATGTACTAATAAAAGCCACCCAAGAAAAACTATTTTAAGAAAAAACAAGGTACAGAACAGTACATAAAGGAGCTCATTTGTGTTTGAATGAAAACTTTGAAGATGGGTGTTTATGTGTGAATACGTATATGTGTGTTCATACTGACATAGGCATATAAAGACTTTAGAAATTCTCAAATTGCCTGAGCCCGCGGGTTCGAGACCCACCTGGGCAACTTTGCGAGACCTCATCTCTACAATAATTAAAAAAAAAAAAATCAGCCGGGCGTGGTAGCGCGTGCCTGTAAATCCAGCTACTCGGAAGGCTGAGGTGGAAGGATCGCTGGAGCCCAGCAGGCCGAGGCTGTGGTGGCCGGGAGCGGCCACTGCACTCCAGTCTGGGCGACAGAGTGAGATTCCAACTCAAAAAAAAAAAAAAAAAAGAAATGCTCAACTTTTTATGGTTATCTCTAGGAATAAGTTTTACTTTTCACTTTATACTTTTTGCCAATTGATTTTTTTTAAATTATAGATATGTGGGGTAAAAGTGGGGATTAGCTACACAAGCAGGACGCATGTAGGTGAAGTTTGGACCTCCAAATGCCTCTCACTTCCCCTGGTTTAGGACCAAGTATGCTTTGTGATGCTACATGCTCCCACCCCCTCCCCTGGCAGTGTCAATCAACTGCCAATTCCTCACTTTTGCTAAAGTGATTAATGTTCAGGTCCCACTTATGAGCGAGAGCATTCGGTATTCATTTCTTTGTTTCTGTGACTGATCACTAAGTATGATGATCTCCAACTCCATCCAATTTGCTGCAAATTCCATGCTTTCGTTCTTTATGGCTGCATAATACTCCATCATGTATATGTACAGCATTTTCTTTATCCAGTCCAGTTTTGATGGGCAGCAGGGTTAGTTCCATGTTTTTGCCTTTGGGAATAGTGCAGTTGCATGTGAACGATTTAAGTTCCTCCAGATATTTAATTTTTAAACAAATAAATGTGTGTGTTGTGTGTTTAGAAAGTTAACATATGGCTTAGAATTCTACTTTTCTTATTCCAGGTAGCCACAGTGCTTTTCACTGCTTTGCCCATCTTAATTGACCCAAGTAGAAAAATTTAAAGAAAAAAAATCACTTCAAAAGCTTTAGATTTATGTGACTTTTAAAGTCAAAAACATTAATAATCCCATTCAGTAAGGTCGAATTCTTGTCCTCAGCCTCAAAGCATAATGAACAGACAGGTTCTTTGGTTTTTCTTGTACGTTGTGATCTGTCAGCAATCATGGAATATAGGCCTTACAGCAGAAGGGGCCAGAAAGACCACCCATCAACGTTTTTTCAATGCACTCATTCTGCAGGTCAGGGTTCTGCATCTGGGAGAGATAAGTGCATACCCACTCTATGCTCTGTCCAGCCTTTCTGCCACCTAGCTTCCTGCACTTGCCTCCTTCACCTAAATTGCTTCCTAAAGGACATTCAAAAATAAGTCTCATTTCTCCCCTAAACTTCTTTCTGTCCAGGCTAAACATCCCAAGTTTATTTTCTCTTTCCTCATAGGTCAGGTTTTCAGCTCTCTGCCTGTGTTCATCTTGGTTGCTCTGCCCTGGACAGTTTAAGTGAGTCTCCCACCAACCTGTCTTACTCCCAATTTATATTTAGCTTGGATTCATATTAGAGGGCAGGGGGGAACAAATAGAAGAAAAGTGACCTTTTTCAAACCCATTTATTTGTGTTAGAAAAATAATTCTTTGGGGGAAAAGCCATAGAGGAGATTTGGGGCTCAACACAAGTGAGTGATCTTTCTGAATGTCAGACCTCCTCATGTTGCTTTTCTATTTAAAATCCTCCAGTGAGTTCCTCTGTCCAATACTGCCTGTCTCTAGTTGATCTGTATGTGAAACCTAAGCTTCTTAACATGTTTTAATATGCCCTTATGTGATCGCTAGGCACTGGCCTTGAGTTGATGATGTATGTTCCGATTGAATAGGTTCCAGCAACTTAAGTGACACAGATACAACACTGTTGTGTCTCTCCAGCCTCGTCTTTTCGCTCCATTCTCCAACCACACTGAACTACTTTTAGATCTCCAATTGCACTGCAATTGGCCTATCTATAGCCCTTTGTGCCTAATCTTTCTTTACCTAGAACACTTTCTTGGGCTATTGCCTGGACAGCTCATTGCCATCTTTCAGGTTTCAACTGATTTCTCACTTATTCTGTGGAGTCCTCTCTGAGCTCCCAAGACTATTTTGCCCTGCTCATATGAAGTGTTGATAGCGCTCTGCATGTCTCCCTTCATAGCACCTGTTATTTTTTAGTATGGATTTTGGTTTTGCTTTCCTGCTTCCATTCCTTGAGGACAGGGAAAGTTTCTTTCCCTCTGCTGCACTGGGGACACTGTTACATCTTCTGCCATTACCTGGTGCCTGACACATAGTAAAATGTTTTATTACTATGTATTGAATGAACATATGAGAGTGAGTACGTGCCTAAGACAAGACTGATCCTATGATCCCTAGAGCCCAACCAAGTGCCCCATTTTTGCTCCTATACCAGGTTTTCTTCCAACTGCCTTCCCCTCAGCCTATGCTCTATGTATAGCTTAATCATGTATATCCCTTTCTCGGAGTCTGTAGGACATGTATACAATTTAATACCCTTCAATATTTTGTGTAACGGGGAAAGGATAAAGCAACTGCAATGGTTCCTGCTTTGAGAAATGTTACTCTCCTTTCCTAATTTGAACTCCAATCATATGTATACAATATGTGTCAGTTGACCTTTATGGCTTTTGGGAACAGCACCATACTAACCTCTTCTTCCTCCCTCCTAATATAAACTTACTGCTTCCTCCTCAGATTGTGCTGGATGTTACCAATTTCACCACTGGTGAGAAGCAGGTACCCAAATCCACCTTCTTATTTGGGTCCCAGTAAAATCTGCACTGGCAGTGTTTTAGAATTGCTCCTTCCCTCTTTTTCCAAAGAGCTACTGTTCAGCCGGCAGGACCAGCTTCTCTGATGTAGTGCAGTTCAGTGGAAGTCATCTAAAAGCTCACCAATTTTTTTCTAGGAGTAAACAAACCCAGTCGATTGTGAGGCAAGGAAGACATAACAAAAAGCAAGTAAGAATGTGTTAGATTAATTTGTTCCTTCTTTATTCCTACTCAGTCATAATGTGTATTGAAATCATAAGTAAAAAAGTAAAATCACAGTGAGTTCCTCTACTGAGTCACCCCACCCTGATAATAAGATTTTTGGAAGACCGTGAGGAATTGCATTTGAGTTTCAGTTGTATGGATAATATAAGGAAAAGATGATGCTAAATTTTATTCAAAACCCCCTCACTTTTTGGCTTGAGGGAAGATTTTTATAAAGAAGAGTATACAAGCAACAGAATCTTGAAGCTTTCATAGAGGGGAAGAAGTCAGGGCCATGGACTGTGAGTGAGTGTGCCTCTAGTCCCTCTGGTGGGCACTGGTCCACATCACAGGATGCCCAGCTGTGGTGGCTGTTAGTTTCAAAAGGACTGGCAGACAGCAGTTAGAGGCAGAGAACTGACTTTTTATGTAGATGTCTAGAAGAAAGAGATTATAAAGATAACCGGTCAAGCCTCCATTTCTCACTGTACTGACCGCAAAATTGAGGCCCACATCAGGGATATGAGCAATAGTTTCACCGATGTTTTGAAGCAGGAGTAACCCTCAACCCGCCCTTTGAGTGAAGCCTGTTCGTATGAGAGCATATGTGTTTTATTAATTAGCAAAGGGGTATCCAGGGAAGCTATCCCCTTTCTGTATGGGTAAGTGGGCAGCTTTTCTAGCTTCTCATCCAATTAGGTTCAGTATCAGCAAAATAATCTTTAAAGCTGTGCCCTTTGGTGCTAGGGCTAGTATTGTAGGTGTTGGGATAGAGCTGGTAACAAGTTACATGAGTCCTTGACCTCGTGGAGCTCACATTTTCAAGTTTGTAAGGGGGTTTGGGCTTCTTGTATATGATAAACACAGTGACTGTGTATGTGGATTCCTTTGTAGAACATAAGTCCTTGCCTTAGTTTACCTTTAACCTGGCCTTTCTCAACAAGACTATTTGTTAGCTTCCAACTTAGGATGCATGAATAATGGGCAGAAATCATGACCAGAAGAGATGGTTTTCTTCAGGCAATCAATTCAGCCTGAATGTGGGAGCTGCTCTGGAGAGATATCTTTGTAAACAATATTATATTTTATTCCCTGCAGTACAATATTCATACATGGATAATTTATATTAATAGTTGATAGTTTCATAGAGGTGTATCTCCCTGTTTCTCAACTCTGGCTACATATTAGAATCACTAAGAATTTTTCTTCTCTTAATCTGATGCTCAGATTCCCTACTCCAGAACAATAAAATCAGAATCTCTAAAAGTGAAGCCCAGACATTGGCAGTGTATTATTACTTCAAATTTTTTAGCTGGGCTCGGTGGCTCAGCCTGTAATCCCACGCCTTGGGAGGCCGAGGTGAGTGGATTGCCTGAGCCCGCGGGTTCGAGACCCACCTGGGCAACTTGGCAAGACCTCATCTCTACAATAATCAAAAGTTAGCCGGGTGTGGCAGCGCACGCCTGTAGTTCCAGCTACTTGGAAGGCTGAGGCGGAAGGATCTCCAGAGCCCAGCAGGTCGAGGCTGTGGTGGCCGGGAGTGGCCACTGCACTCCAGTCTGGGCGACAGAGTGAGACTCCAACTCAAAAAAAAAAAAAAAAATTTTTTTAATAATAAGTGTCACATAAATGTTTGCCTTTTAATGACTCATTTGTAAGGAATATAACTCTCCAGTTCCCAAGTATCATCAGCATAAAAGGTGAATTTGGATTTATTTTCCTCAAATTTCTGACCTATTGTGCAGTTTAAGTGAGTCTCCCACCATTCTGTCTTACTACCAATTTATATTTAGCTGGATTCATATTAGAGGGCAAGGAGGGGCAAACAGAAGAAAATGCCCTTTTCAAAACCATTTATTTGTGTTGGAAAGATAATTCTTTGGAAAAAAAAAAAACCATAGAGGAGATTTGGGGCTCAATACAAGAATTTGATAACAAGTAGTCTACCTTCAGGGGTCCCCATGTACTCTCCCTAATGAAGCTCTTAGGTGGAGGCTGTTGATAGCCTCATTGTGACAAGGGTTGCTTTCTGCATTGTATAGGAGTCAGAAAAAGGTAGCTCCAAGATGATATCCAGCCCTAGGAATCTAAGACCACAGAAGCAATGGAGCTGTAGGACTGAGCTCAGGCTTTTTCTGAGAGATTTTTGGCAATAGGGCAGATGTAGAAGCAACATCACAAGTAAACCATGCTAGAAATTGATTTGATGAGTCAAAGCTACCCTTATGCTTTCACCTAAAGTGTTATCAGAAGAGGTAACATTAAAAATTCATCTTATTTCCTTAATGTCTTACCTATGTATTAGTATGGGCAAGTAATACTAACTTCTGTAACAAATCAATCCCCAAATCTCAGTGATCCAACACAATAGAAGTTTGTTTTTTCTCTGACAAAATTCCATTGGGTGTTGAACAGGTGCTTTCCATTGGGAATTCAGGGACTCGGGCTTATTCCATCCACTGGCTCCACCATTCTCTGTAGCCTAGAGGTCTTATGTCAGATTCTCATCTGGCAGATGAGAGAAGAGAGAGCACTGAGGATCTCCTGAGGTAATAAAGGGGATGGATACTGATTTCCAGACTCAGATATGTAAAACAGTGTTCTTTCTACTCATACTTCATTGGCTGGAACTTAGTCACTTTGGTCCAATAGCAACAAATGCTTGGAAATGTGGCCAGGCTGTGTGTCCCAAAAGAAGTGGATTTAGTTTGATGCCCATCTGGCTAGTGTCTCCTAGGCTGCCTCCTCCTCCTCCTCCGTCATCATCATCATCATCATGTCAATTTGAATCAGCATACTTTCCTGCAATTTTCCAAATCAAATTCTCTGGTAATATGTTAACAAAGTATGTAATAGATGCTTTGTCTATATAATATCATTTACTTTTATCCTTGTATGTATTTTTTATATTGATGTGACTTCAATTAATGACTAAAAAATTGATTCTATTTGCCCCAGCTAGATAATTTAACCTCTAAGTCCTCCATGTTGGCAATTGGGGGGTGTACTTTACATCTGAGGAAGAAAATATTTATTCAGTTATTCAACAAATCTCAGTTGGGAGCCTACTACCACACACCGGGTTCTAGAGATGTGGTACTGAGCAAAACCAGACAAGGGACCTGCTCTCAGAGAGTTTCTGTTCTATTATGGGAGATAGACAGTGTGTTTTAAAAGAAAGGAGAGTTGTCCGAAGATAATTAGAACAAAGGAACCTGAGCTAGACGGAGAAATCAAGACAGGCATTCCTGAGGAAGTGATACTTCCCTGAGCTATGAGGAGTGAGTAGGAGTTTAGACATCTCAGACAGCGGAGCATGTTGATTTGCGGAACTGAAAAAGGCCAGTGTGGTTAGAGCTCAGAGACTGAGGGAGAAGCATGATGCAATATGAATTTTGAGAGAGAGACCATGAAGGATTTAGGTCTAGCTAAGAATTTTGGCCTTTCTCCCAAAAGTAAAGGAAAGCCCAGCCATTTTATTACTTTTTACACCACTCATCCATTACAGGCTTTTCCTGAAAGGTCTTTGGCAATAGGGCAGATGTGGAAGCAACATTGTAAGTGAATGGTGAAACCTTTTCCCTGACTGTTGTGGTTTTTAGCCACACACCATGTATTCCGCATCTCTCCCACTCTCCTCATTGTTTCCTAGAGCTGAAAGTGAGATGAGCTTAACGGAAACAAGCTCAGTTAAGAACACAACCTGAAGAGTGAAAGGTATTTCCTGTCCCAAATGTGAGCCCCGTCTGCATTTTCTATGTACATGATTTAGCAGAAAGACATGTCGGATCTGAACCATTTTTCCAGGCCTTTCCTCTCCTAGCCATTCCATTTGTTTTCAGAACTAAGTCTAGATTACAGCCTTCTGATTCTTAGGCCAGGGTGCTTTCCACTTTTCTATTCAGATCCCGTTGTAGTTCTCCCTCCTTACTAATCTTTATAAACCCCCCGATTGAACCAGATATCTTATTTTTCACTCCCAGACTCCTCCACAGAAATGACTTTTCTTTACCTTCTAAAAGTTGAACTAACTTTAAAATTGGAACTCAATACTTCCATCTCCACAATATCTGCCCTGACAGCAAATCTGTTGATTTTATCTTCCTTTCAATGAATGGAATAGCTGCTTGAGGGAATTGTCTTATGCTAGTTTTTCTGGAAGTGCAAACACAACACTGGGATCTATGCTGGTGATTGTGGACTTTGGTAACTAAATAAGCAGGGGAAAACAGAAATCAACAAGGCTTGAAGAAGTCTGTCTTTGTCATGGATTTGCTAGAAAGCCATGGTCAAGCTATTAAGTGTTCTTCCTAAGTGTGTTAATTCATGGTAGTAATGCATCCATGCAAGAGGATTGAGGCAATCATTAAAGTGGTGGCAAGGCGTTTTGCAGTTAACCCAGTCTATTCTGTCCATGCTGCCAAATGAATGTTTTTACCTACAGATTAAGAGCATAGACTCTTCTGGACTTCTAGACATAGAAGAGTTGGAGAGATCAAAGCCTTGCATCTGACCGAAATTATCTGATTTTATCTCATTTCACATGTACTGCCCTCCAGCTATCCGGACTGCTTTGTATTCCCCAAAAAGTTCCACCCTTTCCCAACCCTCTGCATTTCTTTTCTGCCCCTGAATTGAAATGCTTTTCCCACAACTTTATGTCTACATCTCACATGGCTAATTCCAATGCCATCTTCTCCCTGAAGATTCATTCCCTTTGTCTCTTCAGTTGGAAGTAATCACTCCCTCTTCTACATGTACTTTTTGACATAAATTATCTCAATTTATATATATATGCATTTATGTGTGTGTGTTAGCATATTCCTTTTAAGAGTAGCTTTTAAGAGAAGGGCTTGTAACTTATTTTTATATTATTTTATGCTTTGAGGTCAGTAAGAATTAAGCTCAAATTGAACTCTATGATAAAAGCATTTATTTATGAACTTGGATAAGATTCTTAACCACTCTGAACCTACTAAATTTTTCACCAGGAAAATGGGAATATCTTGTTGGTAAGGAGCAAATAAAAAACTTACAGCAGAATTCCTATTGTAGGGCCTGACTTATTTTAGGTACTGAGGAAGAACATTTTATGTTCTTTATGCATTCATATGTCTGTGACATATTTAATGTTGGCATGACATATAAAATATAACTAATAATGAGGAATTTAATAGTGAATACTTACGTGGTACATTTCATCCTATGAAATGAGTATTCTGAACCATCCTACTTAATAGAGGAAAAAATGGACACTTAGGTTTGTAATTCATCCAAGTTGGTACATACATTAAAGGAAACTCAAGCTTGAACTCAGACAGTCAGACTCTACGGTTATACTCTTTTTATTTTTTAAAAAACGACTTACTTTTTCAAACTCCTGACCTAAATCAGTCCTCTCACCTCAGCCTCCCAAAGTGTGAGATTACTGTGCATGGCAAGGACCTGTCCTCTTAATATTGCTTTCTTCATACTTTCTCAATATCAAATTATCACTTAATAGATAATGCAACTCATAAATCTAACCCTTTCCAGGAACATAATAAAGTCTGTTCCCTCTCCCAGACATTCAAAAATAAATGTCAGTTCTCCTCCAAGCTGCTTTCTTTCCAGGCTAAACATCCCAAGTTTATTTTATCCTTCCCCATAGGTCAGGTTTTCCGCTCTCTCCCTTGGTTGCTCTGCCCTGGACAGACTCCAGTTATTTTACATACCTTTTAAAGAATAGGGTATATTTGCTTTATATACTACTCAGTGAAGGGAGAGAAATAGATTATATAGTTCCTGGTGTTAAGGAGCACTTTAGTGAGACCTTAATATGCCACGTGTTGAGTTGATCGAGCACTCATAACAACTTGGGGAAGCCCAAGATGGGAAGATACTGAATAGAAATAAGTGAATGATGCCTAATAGAAGAAATTTCACTCTCCATGAAGCCTCTGTTTAGATTTTATGAACTCTGTCACTTGCTGGTGACTTTCTTGCTCAGTATCTTAAAATACAGCTGCAGTTTGGGTTCCACCCTCTTCATTTAAAAGGGTGATTAACTATTTGTGATGAATAATTGTTTAATTGCCAGTTAAACTACATGTGTGTAGTTGTTTTGCTTCTTCCCTCAGTGCAAGCCAAGTCTTCTCAATAATAAAAAGAATCCACAATTAGTCAACTGCCTTTTAACAGGTTTTCCTTCAGTCTGCCGCAGAAGGAAGGTTCCAATTTTGCAACATCACCTTTAGCTTAAAAAATAAATAAATAAAAGCTCTCATTCGGCCAGTTAGGTTTTTAACTCTCACAGCCTCTCCTGTGATAATAAAGTCTTTACTTCATTTTGAACATTTTACTCTTTTGAGTAAAAATTTAATCAGAAAGAATTATTGCTCTTTTAATACCTGTTTAACCTTTATATTTGCGACAGATACAAAACCACTTGAAATTTAAAACTCTTGTTTTATGGACTTGTATGCTGATCCACGTTTTCTCAGAGACATTTTTTGCAATAGTTGTTGAAGCTTGACATGAGGATCACTGCAAGCTTCCCACTTCACCGTTCACTGTTTCCCATTTCCACATCCTGTTTGCCCTATTAATTATTTTCACAGTGACGTGTTGTTTTAAGGAAGTTCTTTATTAATGCCACTAAATTCTTTTTTATTGTTGAAATCGTTCTTTCAGTCATAGAAGTATTTCTGTCTTCACAATGCTTAACTTCCCATAAAGTGTGCCTGCTACCTTAAGAGGCTTTACCAGCAAAAAAGGTATGAGTGGGGTTCAGAATAGTGTCATGCACTGAAAGTGTAACTTAGGCTTAAGTTTTGTCATTCAAGCAACTTATAGGTAGAAAGGCAGCTCGCTGTACAGTACAGTGTTCACATTGTTTTTATTTTTTTATTTTAAAACTAATTCATCTATTTGCAAAAAAAATCAAATTATGCAGAAATATCTAAAATAGTGAAATTGTTCTCAACTCTTCTCTCTAGATGAAGCCACTCTTTTTTTTTTTTTTTTTTTAATTTTGAGTTGTAGTCTAACTCTGTCACCCAGACTGGAGTGCAGTGGCATGCTCCCAGCCACCGCAGCCTCGACCTGCGGGCTTCGGTAATCCTTCCGCCTCAGCCTTCCAAGAGCTGGAATTACAGGTGTGCGCTACCACGCCTAGCTAATTTTTTTATTTATTGTAGAGACAAGGTCTCGCCAAGTTGCCCGTGTGGGTTTCGAACCTGCAAGCTCAGGCAATGCACTTGCCTTGGCCTCCCAAAGTGCTGGGATTACAGGCTGAGTCATGGAGCCCAGCCTGATGAAGCCACTCTTAACAGTCTGTATACTAATTCCAGAATTTTTCATACATTATAAATATATATATGCATAGGTATGCACATGCAGTAGTATATACATATTGTATATTATATTCATCTTCTGTTATTTTCTCTAACAATGTATGCTTGGCATCTTTCTGAAAATGGTAGTGCATCTGGATCATATCTTTTTAATGATGTCATATAATTCAATAGGATGCATGAACCATAACCCCCTCAGTCATTTCCCTACAAATGAATATTTACATTGTTTCCATTTTTTACCATTAAAAGCAAATATCCTAGCCGGGCATGGTGGCTCACGCCTATAATCCCAGCACTTTGGGAGGCGGAGGCAAGAGGATTGCCTGAGCCCACAGGTTCACAGATTCAAGACCAGCCTAGGCAACATGGCATGACCTCGTCTCTGCAATAAACTAAAAATTAGTTGAGCATGGTGGCACACCTATAGTTCCAGTTTCTTGAAAGATTGAGGTAGAAAGATCGCCTGAGTCCAGCAGGTCGATGCTGCAGTGGCCGTGAGCATGCTACTGTACTCCAGCCTGAGTGACTCCGACTCAAAACAAAAAAACAAAACAAAAAACCCCCCCAAATATTCTTGAGCAATTACCTTCATGAAATTTTGAGATTTCTGCTGGATATTTCTGCAGAATTTTGAGATATCTGCAGGATAGATTTGTAAAATGTGTTTGCTGAGTCAAAGGTGTATGTACATTTTCATTTTGTTACCTGCTGAAATTGTCCTCCAAAAAGTGGGTTCTAGTTCATTCTTCTCAATGGTTTATAGTAGTATCTGATTCTCTGTACTCTCACTAACTGTGAACATGTTCCATCTCTTAAATTTTTGCCAAAAAGAGAGTCTGAAAATGGGACCTCCTTGCTTTTTAGTTACATTTTTATGATTTTTAGTGGGTTTTGTGTCCTTTCCTATGCTAAATAGTCACTTACCGATTCATGTCTTTTGCCCATTTTTTGGTTAGGTTTTTCATACTTTTCTTACTGGCATCTCAGAAGTTATATGAGTTTTAACCCTTTGTCAATGGTTATTTTGAAAGTGTTCCACAGATCCCTGTGGGTTTCTTGGAGAAGTAGCCTGGCTGGCAGGGTTCTCCATGACCTTACCTCCTCTTCCTCTTCTCCAACCACACCCAAGCACTGATCAAACAGAGTGGCCCAATTTTTACCCCCATTTCATGTTGAGCTTTTGAGTTTGAGATTAAACAAAGGTTTCTGGGGATAAAAAGACATCTAAAAAAACATCGCTATAGGAAAAAGAGCTCTCGATTTGTAATGAAGTGATCTGTCTCAGACTCTAGAATTTAGCATTTTCAAATTGGAAGAGCACTTAGAGAATAAATGTTAATTTTCTATTTTATTAAAATATCCACATAATATAAACTATTTAATTAATATATAGTGACAAAGCTGTAAAGAATCCCATAATACCTTAATAGTAATATGTGTTTTATTCTTTACAATAGCTTCAACAAACTAGAAGTACACATATATATCTACAAACAATGCTCAAGCTTATGATTTATTATTATTTTGATGTTTATTTATTTTTTTATGTATTGTCTGTTAATTTACTTAGTCCATAGATGAGTACTCATCCGAGGACTCTGCTAACTTAAGGCCCAGCCATGATCTGCTGTGCACAGTTGTGAAGAGCTGAACTGGACCAGGCTTTCAATTCTATAAGTAGAGAGTGAATCTTTGCGGGCACTCAGCTAGTTAATACCACGGTGGTGCTCAGATCCTCAGTGTCTTCACTTCTAGCGCAGTGTAGTTTTCCCCACTTTACCATTCTTTGCTGGTGACCTTGGGCAGACCATCTTAAATGCTCTGAGCTTTAGTTCTTTCTTCTCTCTTGTAATGAGAGTAATAATGCTTTCATTGATATCATGACTAAGATGGAGTTGGAGGGAAATGGCTATACTTACCCTTTGTGAATAGCTTAGTATCTTACAAAATTGTGAAAAATTATTCAGGTATCTATTTCTATTCATCATGGTGTTAAAAATGGGATTGCTAGTTTGAACAGTAACTGCAAAAATTAAATGTGTTTTGATGTAAGCATATTTCCATATCATGTAGGTCAGAGTTAATAGTTTATCTATAGTCTTTTCTGAAATAGTCTTACTTTTTTCCCAGTTTCATTTTTTAGATTTGAAAGAAAAAAAAGTTATAACTGTGGATCTTGGTTTTTTTCATTTTCTCTGAAATAAAGCAAAGTAATGACTGAATGGTCAAGGTAGTAGCCTGAGGGCATTGTTTTGCATGTGACTTTCTATGTTAGTTAGGATCCATTTGAGGAGCATATTACTTATATTATGTGAGGTTTAACTCTTCATTGTAATTCATTCAATCAGTGTTAGAAATACACATTATTTATTCTGTCAATCCCAAGTATATAATGTTAAACAACTAAATTCAATTTAAGAAACTTACAGTGAGCTACCACTTTCCTCAAAGCAAGGAACTAGGATATTCTAATTGAACCTTCTTTTATATGTAAAGACTAAGTCACAAAAAAAGAAAAGACTTCTAAATGACACCCAATGAATATCTTTTTCCCTCTACCTCCCAGTAATGAGTACTTTTTAAAGAATATAATAGTTTTTAAAATGTATATTGTATACAAATAAGTTTATAAAGTAAACACAAAGTAAACACACTCTTATAACCACTACTCTAGGAAGAAAGGGAACACTAGCGGTTCACTACTTCGGAAGCCCCCTTTATGGCAACCTGGCTTTCTTCCTTCTCAATGACAATGACAATTCTAACTTATAATGCATATTAGTTTTTTTAACTACTTTTGTTGTATATGCTTTTATGCAGTTTTCTTTTATTCTATTGTGTTTGCAAGGTTCTTCTAAGATTTGAGGTTTAGCCATAGCTTATTTATTTTCTTCGGGAAGTTTTATAATTTTAGATTTTACTTTAGGCTTTGATCATTTTGAGTTAATTTTCATATAAGGTGATAAAATTTGGATCAAGATTCTTTTTTTCCATATGAATGCCCAGTTATTCTACCACCATGTGTTGTAATTTAATTGACCTTATGTGGGTTGTGAACCATACGTGGGTCTTTTTCTGGATTTTCTGTTCTGTTCAGTTAATCTATATGTCTGTCCATTCTCCAGTTCCCACACTGTATGAACAACTACCATTTTGCAAAATTATTTTGGCTGTTCTAGTTACTTCACCTTTTCATATAAATTTTAGAATCAGTGTGTCAGTTTTTACAAAAATTCTGCTGGGATTTTGATCAGAAATGTGTTGATTCTATGATTAGACTAGGGAAAATTGACATCTTAACCATATTGAATCTTCTAGTTCCTGAATATAGCATATCCCTTCATTTATTTAGACTAAGTTTTAATCATTGTATTGTTAGTTTCAGCATAGAAATCTTATATATGTTTTCTAAGATTTATAATGGAATATTTTATGGTTTGGGGTGATTTTGTAAGTGGTGCTTTATTAAAAAAATCAATTTTCAATTATTCATTGCTACTATATAGAGATAACATTGACCTTTGTATATCCACTCTGTATGCTGTGACCTTGATAAAATCATTTATTCTAGTAGCTTTTTTTTTTAATTTGGGGAAGATTTGATGAAAAAAATCTTGGTTTCTACTAATAGAGACAGTTTTATTTCATTCTCTTATATTCATACCTTTTCTGTTTAATGCACTGGCTAGAACTTCTAGTTAGATGTTGAGTGGAAGTGGTAAAAGTGAGATAGCCTTATTCCCAATCTCAGGGGAAGTCACTGAACTGAGTCTTTTGCAATTCATTATAATGTTAGATGTACGCTTATTGATAATTGTTCCTAATCAAGTTGAGGAAGTTTCCTTTTATTCCTTGTTTTTTGAGAGTTTTAATCATGAAAGGATATTGGATTTTGTCAGATGCTTTTCGACATTAGTTGGTATGATAATGAGATTTTTCTTATATAGCCTTGTTAATATGATGGATGATATTGATTAATTTTTAAGTATTGTATCAGCCTTGCATTTTCAAAATAAACCCTGCTTGGTTATATTGTACAATTCAATTTATGTGTTATTGGATTTAATTTGCTAGTAGTTTGCTGAGGATTTCTGTATCTATGTTATGTTGGTTTTATTTTGTTTGGATTTGGTATCAGGACAATGCTAGCATCATAAAAGGATTTGACAAGTGTTCCCTCCTATCTTATATTCTGGAAGAATTTGTAGGAAATTGGTGTTATTCTTTAAATGTCTGGTAGACTTTGCCAGTGAAGCCATCTGGACCTGGAATTTCCTTTGTTATTAGACTTTGTCAAACACATTTAATTTATTCTTAAGTGAACTTTGACAGTTTGCATCTCTTAAAAAACTCGTTCCTTTTCATCTAAGTGGATGAATTTATACACACAATGGCTACTTACAGTATTCCTTTACTATCATTTTAATGTCTGTAAGTACTAGTATATTGTTTCCCCTCTCATTAATCATATTTAAAATTAATGTCTTATTTCTTTTTTCCTCCCTTGGCAGTCTGGAAAGAATTTACCAATTTTATTGTGTTTTATAATTTTTAAAAATACTTTTGATTTCATTGATATTTTCTCTATTGTTTTTCTGCTCTCACTTTGTTGATTTGTTTTTTATTATTTTATTCCTTTTGCTGACCTTGGGTCTAGTTTGATTTTTCTATTTTCCTAATGATTAGTTATTAATTTGAGATCTTTTATTAAAAGATCTCAATTTAACTAAAAAACACTGCTTAAGCCGCATTCTACAAATGTTGATAGGTTGTGTGTCTTCATTTTTATTCAAGCTATTTTCTTATTTCCCTTTTAATTTTCCTTTGACCCATGGCTTATTTAGAAGTATGTTATTTAGTTTTCAAGTATTTCTATATTTTTTCTATGCCTTTCTGTTATTAACTTCTAATTTATTTCTTTATGCTCTGTGAACATATTCTGTGTAACTTCAACTCATTTAAATTTTTTAAGGTTTGCTTTATGTACCAGCGTATGGTCTCTCTTGGCAAATGCTCTGCACATTTCAAAAGAATGTATATCCTGTTGTAGTTGGGTGAAGTTTTCTGTAAATGACAATTAGGTTAAGTTGGCTGATAGTATTGTACAAGTTTTCTCTATTCTTACTGATTTTCTGTCTCTTTTTTTGTCAATTACTGATAGAGGGATACTGAAACTCCTGAATATAATTGTTGATTTGTCTATTTCTCCTTTCAGTTGTATAGTTTTTGTTTGTTTTAATAGATGTTGAAGCCATGCTGTTAAGTGCATGTGCATTAGGATTTTTATATTTTCTTGACCTCAGAATTGATCCCTTTATTATTACATAATATGCTTCTTTAATTCTGAAAATATTCTTGCTCTAAACTATTTTATCTGATATTAATATAGCTTTTTTGATTAGTTAACATAGTATTTATTTTTCCAGTCTTTTGTTTTCATTCTATCAATGTCTTTCTATTTAAAGTGCCTTACTTTTAGACAGAAAATAGATAGGTCTTACTTTTTAAATTCAATCTAACAATCTGTATTTTAATGTGTGTGTTTAGACTACTTACATTTGATGTGTTATTGATATAGTTAGATTAAAATTCACCATCTTGCTAGCTTTTTTTACTTTTCCATCTGTTTTATTTTTCTTTTCCTGCCTTTCTTTGAATTGAGTGTTTTTTATAATTTAATTTCATTTTCACTATTTATTATTTATACTTTTGTTTTTAATGTTAGTGTTGTCCTTTGATTTGCAATGTACATCTTTAATCAGAATCTACCCTCAAATAATATTATACCACTGTCTGAGTTATCTCAGTACCCTGCAATTGTTGCTCCCAATTTTCTTGCCATCGTTTTGACTCTTGTTGTCATTCATTTTACTTGTAGACATGTTATAAACACATTGATTCTAGTTTTTGCTTTATAGTGTTATAATTTAGAGTAGTTAAAAATAATTTAAAATTTTATTTAGGCTTTTTAAGCTTTTTTTTTTTTTTTTTTTTATAAATCCACCTTTCTGTCTGGTATCACATTCCTTCTGCCAGAAAAATTTTCTGTAATATTGATTGTAGTGTAGGTTTGGTGGAAATGAATTCCATCTCAATTCTGTTTGCCTGAAACAGTTTCTAATTCTTCTTTATTTTGAAAAATATTTTTACTGGGTAGAGAATTGTGTTGACAGTTTTTTTCTTTCATCACTTTTAAGATGTCACTTCATTGTTTTCTCACTTACATAGTTTCTGACAAGAAGTCTGCTGTCAATTTCTTTCTTGCTTTCTATTCAGTGTGAATTTTTGTTTTCTGACTGATTTCAAGAATTTTTTTCTTTATCTGCTTTTTAGCAGCTTGAAAATATGTTTTTCTGGTTTTTTAGTTTGTTTTCTGGTTCTACTCTTTGAGAAGTCCTTTAATTTCTGGAATTTTGTGTCTTCAGTTTGCTGTTTGTTCTTAATTTTGGAAGATACTCAGCTATTGTCTGTTCAAATTTTTGTTTGATGGTTTGTTGCCTGTTCTTTTGCTCTTTTCCTTTTAGAGTTCTCACTATATACATTCTTAATATTTTCTATAGTTTTTGGATGCTCTGTACTGTTATTTTTCATTTTTTGTTTGTGTTTGCATAATTTCTATTGACCTATTATTAACTTTACTAGTTCTTTCTCCAGTTAGTGAGTCTACTTATAAGCCTAAGCCTATTGGAAGTATTTGTCTCCTCTGTTACCATCTTTTTTTACTTCTAGCATTTCCATTTTATTCTCATAAGACATAATGAGATAGAAGCTCATATCACATAGTCTCTGTCTTTGCAATCATACATGTTTTCTTCCTTCCTTTTTCACTAAAGCCTTAAACATTAATCATGGTTATTTTAAATTCCCTGTCTGACAAATATAACATCTGTCTTCTTTCTGAGTCTGTTTGTTAGTTGCTTTGTCTCCTGACAGTGTGTTGTTATATTTAGTTCTTTGTATGCCTTGTTTTTACTGAAAGCCAGACATGACAGAAGAGACTTAGGCAAATATATTTTATACCTAGAAATGAACATATCTGTTTTTTCTGTTAGACCTTTAGTGTGGGGTGTTTGTGTCAGTCTAGTATGGAGTTGACTTTGATTTAAGTTTTTATGTTGTTGTTGCTGTGGTTCCCTTTAATGCATCACAAGTTTCAAATTCTTCTAATGTTACATTTTCTTTGTATTGGGGGTAATTTGCCAAAAGGATTTTCTCAGTATCAGCTCCACCTTCAGTCTTAGATCTCCATTTGTGTCTATACCTCAGAGACAGTCTCTCTTTTGTGTCTCTCCCAGCCCTAGACTGCTGTTGCTTATGAGCCAGAGGGACATTCTCTCTTCTGTTACAGCCTCAGTTTTAGGGAGACACTGTGTCTCTGGATCTTAGAAGCAGACTGTTTCAATGATCCTGCCTCCCTCTACAGGACTAAAATTATTTTGTATTCTTGCCCCCTAGCTGCAATGAGTCTTCATTGGTGCCATAAGAGCCACAGTATCTGCTGTCCTTTTTTCCAAGGCCTAAGACCTTTGTTCTGAAGGGAAGATATGGGAGAAAAATCTAGGCATGGCATTCAGCCTTTCTCACAGCTACTGCTGTTGCCCTCCCAGGCTTACATGGCAATAGACATTTATCAGGACTCTTGCCCTACCTGAGACTCTCTTGGGAGCATCTGGTAAGGTGTGTGGAGAAAAGCCTAAATTAAATTTCCCTTCTATCTATACCAGCCATGGGTTCTATTTTTTGTTTGTTTGTTTGTTTGTTTGTTTTTTACTAACCTACAACCAACCCCTTGCAACTGGTTAATAATTTTAGGTGATTTCTTTTTTGCCAATAGTATGACATTCAGAGGCATCTGCCCCAGGTAAGCAAGTGACTCACATTTTGTCTCTCCTCAGAGGCATCTGTCTTCCTTAGAGTTCATGTTATAGCAGTGTCTTTCTCTCCCTTTATCCACAGTTTTGCTTTATGCAGTTCTAGTTACCCATGGTCAACTGCAGTTTAACAATAAATGATTACAGTACAATTAGATAGTGAGAGAAAGGGCAGGAGGAAGAGAGGGATATGGAAACCACATTCACAAAACTTTTGTTACAGTGCATTATTATAAGTGTTCTGTTTTATTATTTGTTATTGAGATTCCTCTCTTTCTGTGCCTAACTTATAAATTAAACTTTATCATATGCATGTATGTATAGGAAAAAAACATAGTATATATAAGGTTAGGTTTTATCCATAGTTTCAGACATCCACCAGGGGACTTGGAATGTATCCCCCATGATAAAAGTGTGCTACTGTAGTTGGTCACTCTGTAGCTTTAGTTCCCTGGCAAATTCAAGATAAATTGTGAATTTGCAGACTGCCTGCCTTCTTTTATTGTATGGGTGGGAGCAATGTTCTTTTCAGTTATTGCCATTGTATTCAGAAGCCATATTTATTCTCAATTCTGTGTAATAACTTATACCATAACCTTTTTATACTATTGTTAAGAGATATTTGGATTATTTAGGGTTGGATCCATTACTACAGAGAATGCATCTATGAGCATATATGTTTTGATGTGCATACATAAAATATTTCTCAAAGGTATGGATGTAGGAATAGAATTGATGAGTTGTAGGAAAATACAGACACAAGTGCACATATGTATATATACTATATATGTATATATTAATTATAGAATATAATTATATGTATAATAATTTTGATAATTTTTTATTAAAATGTTCAATGAAATATAACTTACAGAAAAGTACACCCATCCTAAGTGACCATAACACATCATTTAGACTGTAATATGACAGAGCTATAGATAGTCACATCCCCAAATACTAAGAGCCTGTTAAATAGTAGACACTTAGAAAATGAAAGGTGAAGGAAAAGTTACTGCCATTAAGGAACCTGAAATATTGAATATAATTTAGAAAGAAAAAAGAAGAGTAGGGAGAGAGAAATCATGACTAGGAAAATCAGTAAAAGCACATGGGAGAAGATGCCATTTGATATGGACCTGTAAGTGCAGCAGTACAGATAGTGGCTAAGAACTGGGATCTGGAGGTTTGGGCTGAAGTCCTGGCTGGACATGTCCTAGCTAGGTAAAACTCACTTTTCCTTTCTCTAAAACGTGAATAACGTAATACCAACATCAACAAAATTATCCAGCATCATACATATTTTAAGTGCTAACTATATATTAGCTGCCACTGTCATCATCATCATCATCATCATCATATCATCCTCATTCTTGTTACTATCCTACATCAATTTTAGAGTAATCTTTAGTGCTTTCATAGAACTTGGTCATAATGTTGGGAAAGAAACCTGTGGTCTTGATAAAAACAGTGGCATTTGCTGGGGATATCTGAGGGTTTTGTTTGTTTGTTTGTTTTTGCCCTGGAAGAAATCATCTTAGAACCATTCATTAAGGAGTGACAGACACTTAGGTATCACTGGGTCCAAAACTCTGACTTATAGGTAAGAAAGCTGAGGCTTGACACTTTCCCAAAGTTAAACATTGCTGATATATGTACTTATTGAAATCTCTCAGCTATCCTGAAAAGTCCAAGTGTTGGGGCATTGTCTTAGTCATCTTTTTATTCCCCACAAAAGTCTGTGTGGTGTATTGAGTGGATCTTTGTGGAAATAAGGAAAGAATTCTTATTCCCTTGTATTCCTTCTGGTCTGATCCAGGGTTAAAGTTAAGCAAGTTTGTAGATATGTTTTGTTTTCAAAATTAAGTGTTATTTATATAGTTGATGATGTAGAAAACAAGAAATAAAGTGAAACCTGGAGAATTTTGATTACTTTGTTTTTCCTCTGTGTGTTTCAATTGCAAAAATTCTTCATTGTGCAGTACTTCCTAACTCCTTTTATTGGTGCTTGTAGTGCCAGTGGGCAAACGGCATTCTTCATACAACCAAAGAATTCTGCAAGCATACTTCTTGCAGCTAGCATAAACCTGTAATTCCACTATGGTAGCAGTGGTGGATTTTACTCAGTGTTTAATGATGAATGTAATCAGAATATATAAAATCTAAATGCATACTGCAGAGGAATTTACAAAAAAATGACTAGAAGGACCTTAAAAAGCATAGTTCAGTTTGTTTCTTTAGCATCTGTGTTTATTTTTCCCTTCTCTTGTGCATATTGAGGATTTTTTAAAGATTATATTTTAAAAACCAAATAAATAGTTTCGAAAATGGTCACTGATGGGGTAGATTAGTGTGCTCTTTCTAGATAAAATTATTAAATAATTCCAAGGACTAACCCAAGAGTGACATTTTTCCCTTGTTAGTGGGAAATTTTTGAGATTACCCCCATGCCAAGGAGCTAATCATGTGTTCTCTCTCTCTCTCTCTCTCTCTCTCTCTCTCTCTGTGTGTGTGTGTATGTGTGTGTGTGTGTGTGTGTGTGTGTGTGTGTGTGTGTCATTGTTTTTTTAGATACAAGGTCTTTCTCTCTCTGTCACCCAGGCTTGAATACAGTGGCACAGTCATAGTTCACTGCAGCCTTGATTCCTGAACTCCCTTTAAAAAGTACCAATAAGGGCAGAGAAAGAGGAGGGGAATGGGCCCAAACTAATAAAGAATTCATAGCTGATTATGAACAAAAAATAATTTGATTCTACTACTCACTCACTGTGAAGTTTTCTATTGTTTTTCCCAATTTCTGGAGCCAGTTTTAGCAACAGGTGTAGCAGTTAGAGCTTATAAACTCTTGCTACAGAGATGTGTGCAGAATCTATGAACCAAATTAGAAAATAGTCTTTGAAAAATAGAAACTATACCCTAAGTATATATTTACATATGCATGAACCTATTAGTCTCCAGTAAGATTGACAAATACCTTAACTAGTTTATTACCTTAGCAAATACCTTAATCATTTATTCAATCACCCATATCCCTATGCATTCTTGAGTAATATCACTTAATGCATGCTTTATTCTGTGCCAGTTATTGTGCTGAGCATTTTGCATGAATAATCTTATTTAATCATCAATAATCTATTAAATTTGTACTATTATTATTCTTCAGCTGATATTGAAATAGAAAAATAGGTTACCATAAATTAAAAAGCTCGTAGATAATGATAACATTTCATTCTTAATCTGTCTCCAGAACATGAATTCTTAATCAGTAATCATGCATTTATTCATTCAGTATATCATTGAATGCCTACTATGTGTCAGGCAGAGTTCTAGGTCCTTTTTCAGTTGCATTACTAAATTCTTGGATAGATAATCCTAGATACCACACA
The DNA here is from genome assembly GCA_963574415.1 of Tarsius wallacei. Lineage (NCBI taxonomy): Eukaryota > Metazoa > Chordata > Mammalia > Primates > Tarsiidae > Tarsius > Tarsius wallacei. Next base: position 29,174 of record CAUYQG010086516.1, read on the forward strand.
AGGCTGTACTCTGCCCCCTAGGAACTAGTTGCCAGACTTCACAAGATTAACACTGTGGCTGTATTTAGGGACCCACTTGAGCAAATCTCACTTATGTTAAGGGAACTTTTTCTCTGGAAAAATTTTGTTAATAAAATGTCTGTTTAGTATCTGTCCTGGGCAGTGCATCCCAATGTCACGTTAATATGCTAAAGGCCTGTAGTTGAGAGGTCAATTGATTTACCTCCCTCATGTGCTAGATGAGAAGGTTGCCCCAAAATATACACTTTTGTATCGAAGACAAAAACAAAATCTCCAATAAGGAGCCAACTTAGGAGAAGTGTTACAGCCTCACTTCACCAGTCCCCGTTATATAGCATTGACTCAATTCAGAAGTAGAGATGAATTAGTATACCAGTAGTATAGCAGGAGTAAAAAAATATTTTTTTGAGTTGGAGCCTCACTCCGTCTCCCAGACTGGAGTGCAGAATGACACGCTCACAGCCACCCCAGCGTCGACCTGCTGGGCTCCAGCAATCCTTCTACCTTAGCCTTCCAAATAACTGGAACTACAGGCAAGCTACCACGCCTGGCTAATTTTCTGTTTATTGCAGAGATGAGGTCCCACCAAGTTGCCCAGGTTGGTCTCGAACCCAGTCCACTCGCCTCAGCCTCCCCAAATTCTGGGATTACAGGCTGAGCCACCAAGCCCGGCCCCAGGAGTAAATTTTAAGCTTCCTCTCCTCCTCCCCTTGTAGTTTTACAGTGCACTATCATGGAAATTGATCTGGGTTAGAGAATTAAGCTTTTCTATTTGCTTCTAATAATTGAAATTCCACCCAACCACCTCTCTGTTTGGATTCCATATATTCCCTTTCAAAAAACTCAAATGACTTCCTACAGGTCCACATGGGTTTGCAATTCCTGTTTGTTCCCCAAACTCTTTTATCTTGTAGTATCAATTTCATTTAGACTTGGATGAGAGTTATTTGTATATGTGTGTATTCTCCACTCCTCACTCTTGCATGCACGTGTACACGTACACACACGTGCCCAAATTCACACTGTTTTGGTAGCTCTCAGAAGACAAAAGCAATGTGTGATTCATCTTGTCACTCATGGTGGGAGGTCAGACCTCGTGTTGCCTCAGTCTCTTAGTCTTGAGAGGCAGTATAGCAAAGTAGTCAGGGGTAGGGCACTGGGTAATTTACCCAACTCTGAGACTCAGTGAGTACTCTTATCTGTAAAATGGGACAAATGATAATATGTCCTCTCTTTCAATAATTGACAATTAAATGGGAACACATGGAAACAGTCAACTCAGTGTCTCACATATAATAAGGGCTTTTAATAAACACTAGTTATTATTTTTAGCCAACATGTTGTCATCTATGAAGATACAGACACCAAATAACTACTCATTCAATGGAATTGATAAGAATGTAGTGCCCCTAGCATTTCACTCTAATGTTTACCACATGAAAAACAAAATTTTGTTATGCCATTTTAATTTAGTTCTAAAACCAACCCTCTACCCTCATACTGAAGCCAGCTCCTAAGCTACCTGAGTAATTTTCTGGCATCTCAGTGAACACACTGATACAATACAGGCATAAATCAGACTTTTCATATTTTGTATCTATTTCCAAGAGTATTTTGTGAAGAGAGCCAAGATGTTCAAGTACTGTCAAGCCAGGTATAGGTTTGCTTTTAAAGCACTTCAACTTAGACTCCTTTCCTTTCTGGCTAATGTTGGATAAAATTATTTAAGTCTGGGTTTAAGATTATACATCTGAGTGAGACGAAATAATAGAGGATTCTAACTGCTTTAAAAAAGAGAAAAGAAAAGTAAGAAGAAGCAATAATTGACTCTTATGCTTAGGCAAGAACTCCACAATGGATTTTTTGGGGCAAAAAAAATTGTTTTCATGATTTTGTGTGTTGGTTTAGATTTTCTGTTGTATGTGTGTATGTGTTTTGAAAGAAGACTGGATAATCATTGTGATTTTCCAAGCAGCTGGTCTTCTACTGGCGTTGTTACAGGGTCAGTCTATTTCCCTTTAATCCAACCATAATGTCATAAAATGCTGGCTGTTTCCTTGGCAACTGTTTCGGGTAGACTAGCTGTTTTCTCTACCTCAAGCCAACGGTGGGCTGCAGGCAGACTCTCCTGCAAGCCACAGGGAAGCAGATTTCATTACTGAGGGTCTTTGCATCCACAAATCTCTTATTTTGTTGTCATTCTGTTCAGAGAGGATCCAAAAGTAATTTTCTGAAGAAAAAATGATTATATATCATGTTTGTATTATCTTTATTTATTTGTTTTCATCTGAGCAAAGTTTCTGGCCACTTTTGACCTTCTCTTCAAATGAGATCATTGCTATGAAATCAAAAACTATAAATGATAGGCTGTAAGATGATGTATAGATACTTTTCTGTTCATGATCATTGCTTTTGCTGGACAATGATCATTTTGGACAATGATCATTGTCCAAGCTGAAACTCAAATACCTGGCTCTCATCTTCTGGGAAGCTTGTCTAACTTACTCTCCTAATTCTATCCCCTCCATTGCACTCAGCTTAAGCCTCCCTCTGTATATATTACAATCAAATCCATCCTCATAATGAAACCCTTCCTGAGATCGCTCTTATTTGCTTTATCCCTTTTCTGAAATTCTCTGCCATTTAGATTCAGTGCCAAATAAATTAACATTTTGATTTACTTGCTGGGCAGTGAATTGAACATGAAAGGATCTGGAAATTCAAGACCAAGTTGTATGAAATAACTGATTTTGTCTTCCTAAATACTATAAAAATCTTACACAATCCCCAATATTTAGCATAGTGCTAAGTACCAAATAGAGACACACAAAAAATTGCAATAATCAAAATCACTTACAAAACATTGATCATAACCTCTTCACTGGTAAAGGAAAAGCTACTTTTGATCTTCCTTCTTCCTCACAAGTAGACAGTGAGAAACAAGCAGTACCCTGGTTTTCCTTTGTCTTTGTGATTGTTGCATGGAAACAGATATTTGAAAATAATTAAAAGAGGGAAATTTGGCTCCTTGTAATGTCAGGATTGTTTCCAAATAAGTTTGAAGTGCACTTGTTTGAACTTATTTATAGGCAGTACAAAGTTGCCAGGGCAAGTGAATCCATTTCTTGTCATCTCTTCATCGTAACTTGTAAGAATGCCTTGTGTTAAGGGCACCGGTGGTCAGAGCATTTGAGTTGGAATAGAATCTGATGCATTCCTTTCTCTACAGCGCTCCTAGCAGCTCTTGCCCTGTTTTTGCAGAGCCTTATCAAAGTTTGATGCTGACTTCGGTGCCCAGTGGGCAATAACCTACAAGATGACCTCTCTGAACAAGAGCTAGTTTGAGCCAAGGTATAGCTCTGTGTGAATGGAAAATTCATTTTCAGATTCCTAAAGGTCTGTTAAAGCACTTAGTTCTGTACTATGGAGATACACAAATGAATATAACAAATTGGATGCCTCTGCTACAGCTGTTTCAATTAGGATGCCAGGTTTTCCTATTCTTCCTGCTCCTGGCAATTCTCTCTCTTTTCTGAAATATATCATACCTTCTTCCATTTTACGAGTATTTTTGCTGCTACTGCCACTCCCCACCCCAAAACAAAACCCAGCCCTGTTAGAATTCTTGTGGGCTGTGGGATGGAGAGGAGTTCTGCTTGAATTTGAAATGGTTTCAACTTTGCTTTGTATACAGAGCAAAAATGGAAAACCAGATCCCGTGTTTGTCTCAAAACTAACATTTCAAAACCCAATCTGAAGTGGAGAAACAGATACTAGATACTACAGTACAAGGAAATGTCTGGACTTCAAAGAAAACCAGCAGGGGAGTCACCTTCAGACACCTATTTAAAAGTTTACATGTTTGTTATTCCTCCTGATTTTTAACTTAGTATCTTCAATGGGCTATAAGTACTTTTCAGTGGTAGGATTGTAAATTTTTTTTTTTTTTTTGAGTCAGTGTCTCACTGTGTCACCCAGGCTGGAGTGCAGTGGCATGATCACGATGATCATGGCTTATAGCAATCTTGACCTCCTGGGCTCAGATGATCCTTCCACCTCAGCATCCCAATTAGCTGGGACTACAGGTGTGTGCCACCACACCTGGCTAATTTTTTTAGTGATGAGGCTTCGCTATGTTGCCCAGGCTAGTCTCATTTTCCTAGGCTCAAGCAACCCACCTACCTCAGCCTCCCAAAGTGCTGGGATTACAGGCATGAAACACCGTACCCATACCCATCCATGTTGTAATTTGATGCACATCAAACAACGTTAGAATGCAGGCATAAGCAGAATCTCTCTTCATTGTTAGTAAGATCTTATCATTCTACCAGTAAGTAACTTCAAGCTTATAGATGTTAGAAGTAAAGGATACATCAGAAATTATGTAAATCCACCCATTTATTGAGCAAACAGGCACAAGGGAAATGACTTGCTCAAGACACCACAGCAAGTTCATGGCTTTCTGGACTGAACTCCAAGTTTCATAACTTCTAATTAGTGCTCTTTTTTATTTTTCTAGTACAGCTACTAATGCTTTTTATGACTAATAATGTGCAATATGTGTAATTTGGCAGAATTATTTAATAGTTGATAGTAGTATGTGCCCTCATTTTAATGATTGTCAAACTCCTCTGAATGCTATAATAGTTACTATTGGTATTTTCTCTCTCAAGCTATTTTCTACCTTGAATCTCTCAACAATTGCCACGGTTTCATAGTTCCATGTTAGTTGGACAAGTGCTACTCTAAAACCTTGCAGAAGTATAAAATATTATGAGAAGCATTCTCTTCTTCATCTTCAGTTAAATTCTTAGCTCTGTGTTTGTGAGAGGCAGCATGGTAGGAGGGAAAGAATTTACTCCGCGGTTTTACTGCCCGGGATTTAAATCCCTACTTTGTTGCTTCCTAATAATGTGAATTTGGGCAAATTGCTTACCCTCTCTGAGGCTCAGTTTCTTCAAATAAAAAAGTAGGGGAATAAGTTTTCCCTTGCTGAGTTGTTGCTGTCAGGTTATACTTGTATATGAAATCACCTTACTCCTTGCAAACACATAATACATGCCAGCTTCCTTCCCAACCTTTTACAATCAGATGTGTTTTCAACCTAGCTTGGACGGTTAGAAGAAGAGAAGATCATTTGTCATGAAGATAATTGTCTGACAATTGTCATGAGAACTCAGTTGATGGTAATTTAAGGATTTGTTTTCCCTTATCTCTAAAGAATTGCAACACGTTTGGGGTGTGTGTGTGTGTGTGTGTGTGTGTGTGTGTGTGTAACTTGCCATCTCTGTTATTCCTGGTGTGTGTGTGTGTGTGTGTGTGTGTGTGTGTGTGTGTAACTTGCCATCTCTGTTATTCCTGTATGGCACTATTTGATTAGTCAGGTCTTAAAATTCCAAATATGAAAAAAAAAAAAAAACCTGAATTATATGCTTCACTGTAGGGGCTACAGTATCCACACAACAAGGCCCCACCCTCTGATCATTTATAAAAGAAAGAAAAAAAATCAGCTTGCAAAGAAGTAAAAGTTGACTTCGTAGGGTATTACAATAGAAATATAAATTGAGGAGGAAGGAATTTATTTTAACGAGGTAATCAGGGAATGCTTTGTGGAGGAGGTGGGAACTGGGTCTTAAAGATCTTTGACAGACGGTGTTGGGGGGGAAGGAAGAAAAGAATGGCAAGCCTGAGTCAGGGGTTAGAGGTGGAGAAAATGAACACATGGGTGGAGATGATTCAGGCAGTGGGGCAGGAATGTGAAGGATGGAAGTAAGAAAAGTAGAAAGATCACTAAGGACTGATTCATGAAGGGTTTTTGAATAACGTACTCACCTTTGGTGGTCAACGGGAAGGTTGATGAGTATTGGAGTAGCATGCCCAAACCTATATGTCAAGCAACTAATTGCCAGCCATCAACTAAAAACCCTAAAGAGATCAAACTGGGTGGGGGGAATCATCTTCGGTCATCTTATCTAAAAGGAAAGCTTTGTGCCCTAACTTGAAGCCTAATAGAGGTTTCAGAAAGTTACATAATGTCTATGACTTCAACTACACATGGATAGTCCACAAGACTCTGGAGTTATTTTCACTGTTGTGAAATAGGGCTAGTTTTGTTTTTAGCAGATTCTCCCAAGGAAGTGTGGTAATCACATTTCTAAAGCTATCACATTAAGTGCTGTTAGCAATAAATTATTGCTTACATGCAGAAGGTAAAAAAAAAAAAAAAAAAAAAAATCAACCAAAAAAAAACTGTTCCCTCTAAAACTTCTTTACTGTACTTCCTAGTATGTTTTGCTATTCTTCAAACTTGTATGTGTATGTTTGTGTGTGTGTGTGTGTGTGTGTGTGTGTGTGTGTGTGTGTTCACTTGAGTCAAGAACAGAGGAGACTCAGGCTAAAAATGTCAAGTTATTTTAGTCAAACATTTATAAATTTACTTTTCATGTTATCACTCAAAAGAAAAAAAAGTACACATGTGTCTTTTTGTTTGTGTCTGTGTGCACTCATTGATATCAAAGGAGGAAAATAGTTCTCAAAAGTTCATGTCAATAAGCTTCTCAAAAAACCTACTTCTACATCTGCAGATGTGAATCATTACCTTCTTTGTTTGTGTTTGCTTCTCCTCACTACAGCCCATCCCCAATGTATCCTCAACTTAATTTCCTAAATCTGTACTATCTACATATCAGAAAGTACTTTACTGACTAACTTCTGTATTACAGATAGAAGGAAGTTTAATAAAAAGGATATACATTTTCATTTTTAGTGTTCTTGAATCATTTTTTATTGTAAATAAATATAGTGTTAAATATAGTAATTCTGGACCACTCTGTTGATTTCATCACTGAATTTTTTTTTTTAATTTAACATTTTATCTTTGGCTTTTATAAGAAGTCAGTATAAAAAACTACTATAAGAAAATGTGTCTTTGTATTTTCTATGAAACTAGATAATTTTCTTAGAATTTAGTTCTAGGCTTCCTTAACAGAAATTATCATTTTTTATTTTATATTTTTCTTCTTTGTCTTGGCTACCAAAAAGCACAAGCCTGGCCGGACTTGATGGTTCAGCCTATAATCCCAGCACTTTGGGAGGTGGAGGCAAGTGGATTGCCTAAGCCTGCCAGTTCAAGGTCAGCCCAGGCAATTTGGCGAGATCTCCTCTCTACAAAAAAAAAAAAAAAATTTGCCTGGCATGGTAGCACGCGCCTGTGGTTCCGGCTACTTGGAAGACTGAAGTGGAAGGATCACCGGAGCCCAGCAGGTTGACGCTGGAGTGGCCATGAGTGTGCCACTGCACTCCAGCCTGGGTGATAGAGTGAGACTCCAACTCAAAAAAATAAAATAAAAACCACAAGCCTAAATATAATGCTCTGCTTCAGTAACCATAATGTTTAGATTTAGATTTCTAGATTTCTGGTACAGCTCTTCATCTCTGATAGTCTTTGATTTTCTTTTTTTTCTTTTTCTTTTTTTTTTTTCAGATTTGAGTTGGAAGAATTCTAAATGAATGTTACTTATAGTTACAATACAAGTCAAATTCTTTTGAAGTTATATTTGAAATAAATAAAGCACATGGTTAAAAAGAAACATATTTTAAAAGCCGTGGTTATCAATTGTAGCTAAATATTTAGAATTTTCTGAGTACTCCTTAAACTCTGATACCCAGGCAGCACCCCAAATCACTTAAATCAGAACATCTAAGAACAGGTCACAGGCATCAGTAATTTTTAAAGTACGCAGATGATTCCAATGTTAAGATTCATTGTTTTAAATATTTTCATAATGTTCATCATTCTTACAGAAACGTATTTCCTAAAAATCAAGAAATTTCAAATCATCTGTAATCCTGTAATTCACAGTAAATCTCTATAAACATTTTTAAAGAGCTAACCTGCTGATCTTTTTCCTTTACTTTTTTCTTCTTTCTTTTTAAATAAAACTGCAATCATATATATGTGTGTATATATACTCAATATGTTTATATGTTGTATACATTGTGTACATTTATGGTTATGTATTTGACATACTTGTACATATTTATGTATAAATTGATTATAATAAGTATGCGTGTTTTATTTCAAATAAGTTTTATTCCCAGGGAGATTTTTCTCATATATTTCCAGAAATATTTTCTGAGAACCTGGTTTCTAATACTTATATAACATTTATATTCATGTTTACACCATTATTTATTCATTCCTCTATTTTCACATATCGAGGTTGCATGAAACATCTTTAAACAACTTTTGGGGCAGTAATTCAGAGTTTTTCTTGGGAATAAATGATGATCTACTGACTGATTTCTATGTGGGCTGAATTTTGTCCACGAGGAGAGTAGTAGCCCCCTAAGATGCTGTTTGCTCCCTGAGGTCTCATTTATTTCTAGTAAAGTAATAGCTATTTTCTGCTCTTCTTAAAGACTCAGAATGTAATAAAGTACTGTCATAGAGTTTAGAAAGATTGAACACTGGCATTGGGAGGGTCTCTACTAAGTAAGTTACCTTGAAAATGATTGTGGGTCTACTTTCTCCTCTGAGACAGGAAGGATAGACAGGTCATGAAATGAGAAAGGCTCTTAATGAAGTGAAGCAATATTGGGGAATATGGCATCTGAACACCATTTTCTCAGATTAAAAAAAATTGAGCTAATTGGGTAGGAGAAGTGAGCCTGGATTCAGGAGACTTGAGGTGTCAGGAAGGTCTGAGACAAATTCTAAGAGAAATGGATCAAGAGTGGTAGAGGGAGCAGCAGATTGATTAGAGCACTGAAATTCCACTGAGACTTGGGTTACCTAAGTGTGACGTGCATATGTTTACAAGATACTTGGAAAGTAGGGCAGGGATAAGACATTTCTATCATACTTTGGGGAAGTATATGATTCAGTTCCACACTTAGTGGTCAAAAGAGTGTCCTGGAGGTCTCCACTCTTCATCACTGTGATGCCATGCTCATTTGACATAGCCTCATAAACACTTATTTCTGTTCTTACTGCCTGATCAGTAAGATGCACTGATGCACAGTACATTTTTTTTACACCATGTGAACAGGACAGAGCTTGTCATTGTGCCTGGGACATAGTGGGCATTCAGTAGATGTTTGTTGAATGAAAGAACCAGGCACAATCACAGCTTTCCCTTCTGGTGATCTGCTTTATGATACAATTTCCAGGAATGCATTGTGTCTAAAATTGGGGACCATATGTACAGGAAATTCTTTCTTATGTCAATGTGAAATCCCTCCAACGTAAATCCCCCTTCATAGCTTTTTATTGTTGTTTATTTGTTCTTTTTTTAAAGCAGAAAACTATATACCTTCTTATGCTGGGGTAGCTTTTTTGGGAGGGAAACAGTCCTGCACAAAATCCTGGGCATGGGCTAAATGACATTTGTTTTTCTGTAGCGAAACTTGGGCAGTTTGTGATTCAATTACTTCCTTCCAAGAGCCCTATTTAGAATTCCAGCCAATCTGTGAGACAGAGAAGAACTAACCAGGATAATAATCAAGGTAATATGGCAAGAAGATAATGATATTTCTCAGCCTTTCTAGAAGAGATAGGCGAAAATATACCTCTTCATAATCAGTAGACAACTTTTCCCTAGTGGCCAACGAGAAGGCATCTTATTTTCCTGAAGCTAGGCCTTTGTCCTTTGAAAGAACCCTTCCTAGTGCCACCTGGGCTTGAGTGGTTCAGATGGCTACAGCGTGGTTTATCTTGCTGTTTTCAACATGAAGTCCATTCAAGTGCCACTGTAAATCTTTGTTTTAAGGAGAGTTCACCCAGGGATATTAAATAAAATGGAATTTGGATGGAAAGTTGGCATCCCCGTTTGGAAACATTTTTTATTGGGTACAAAATTGGGGGGGTAGAAGAAAACAAACACAATTTCTATGTTGTAAATGTTAATAAAAAAGAACAAGTAAAACAAATTAAAATGTTTTGTTTTACTGAAGCTTTTTTGCATTCCCATGACTCCAAAATACTTTTGGTTTTTATGACAATCTATAACTGCTTTAGTATAGAAAGACAAAGAACAAATGAAGTTAAATAAATTCAGAGAGTAACAGACGCAAGATGTAGAATTACAGTGGACAGTTGGTAATTATTGTAACGAAGGATTTTTAGCAAGATTTTTATTAGTCCAAAAAGATTATGAAATTAATAACAGATTTTAATATATATAGGATGCTCAAACTTTGTCTTCAACTTGCCAGTTCTGTTGTTAGTCATAAACTTTTATGTTCTGCCCCATGTGTATCTTCCTGATCTCTGTGACTGGTTTTCTTGCTGTTTCTGTTGCTGATTCCCAAAATCATTAGATCTTAAGTATACTCTATTACCAGTCATTCATTTTAAGGAGAAAATAGGAAGTTAGCCACTGTGATTTGATTCACAAGAATATATTTGTCTCATACTTTCATCTTAAAAATGGGTATTTAAGTAAAAGGTAAGTAAAAGGAAAAAAAAAATCAGGAAAGTTATATTGTAATTCTGGCTCTATTGTGGACCAGCTGTGTGATTTGGTGCTGGTAATTTGTCCTCTGTAGCTCCAATGTTTTACTCCAAAAAGTGCATTCACACATATGGGAAATGCAAGGTTTGAAGGAGAGGACTCCAGGTAGGAGTAAAATGAAGATGAGGGAGTAGATGATCTAGCACTGGACTGTCCCCTATGGTAGTCACTAGCCACATGTGGCTTATTTAAATTTAAGCTAATTAAGATGAAATCAAATGTAAAAATTAACTCCTTAATCACAGTGGCCATCATATTGGAGAGTGCAGAAGATATACGCCATTGTTGCAGGGAATTCTGTTGTACGGCAAGGACCCAGAATGGCAGCTCCTTTCAGAGGTGTGGAAATTGCTGTTTGAGTTTGGATGGTAACTCTGAGTTGGTCTGTGAGCTGTTGGGAATAATTCAGTCCTTAAAGAACTCTAGCTGTCCTTGAACCGCATGCAAGATCGTGAACCTGCCATGCACTAGGGAGTGGTTATTTTGTGCTAAATGGTATGTCAGCTGCATCACCACAGATGTGGAATCAGTGGACTTGCTTCTTCTGAATTCCATCAGAATCATTTTTAAGTACCATATGTCCAGTGTCATCTTTGGCACATTTAGCAGGCTTCATCTGAGTTCCAAAGTGAAATCTCACAGTCTCCTTCATAAATTTAGCCATCAAAGGCCAAGGTGATGATTACATACTGAACTTTAGAATCCTAGAGTAGGGTGGGATGGCGGCGCTGGGAATGAGGAGTGAGGGGACATCTGCGAATCATCCTGCTATTGTGGATTAGCAGAAATTCATCTTAAGTGACCAGGAGCAGCTGCATAATGAACAGAAAGCATTCACCCCTTTTGCTTTTGGTTTGCTACTTTCCACGTGCATGTCTGGTTTGAAAGTTTTTTTTTTTTTTAATTTCAATAGCTTTAAGAGGTACACATAGTTTTTGGTTACATGTTTTCATTGTATAGTGGTGAAGAAGTCCGGGCTTTAAGGGTACCTACCACACCCAACTGTGCACATTTGTACCCAGTAGGTGATTTTTCACCCCCCCACCCCTTCCCCTTGATTTTGAAGTTCTTTATGAACTATGAAACCATATACCAAAGTTATTATTGACTATCAATATTATAAATGATTGGTTTTTAACAATCACTAAACACTATTAGGACAATGTCATATGGTGGTGACCATCTATGCTGCTTTTGTGTCTGGACAGGTGCAGTGATCTTAGCATTTCTGTGTGTGTGTGAGAGAGAGAGAGACAGAGAAAGAGAGAGAGAGAGAGAGAGAGAGAGAGTAGAGTATTAAAGTATGGTGGTGAGGAAAGCTCTTACAGCACAGAAGTTTGGAAGGAGGTACTGTGAGGGTCCCAGAGCTCTGAGGTTAACAAATTCTGAAAGCAGCATCCAGTCAACTCAAGGGTTGGGGTGGGTATATATTTTGCAAGGGAAGGGTTCAACCCAGGTATCTCATGCTCTTTAGATATAGGACATGTGTATATAACATGTGAATCTAATGCAGACATCTTGCTATCATCCTCAGTTTGACAGACCATAGTGGAATTCATATATCTCTGCTCCTGAAGATGCAGGGGTACCCAGAAACCTTACCTGGCCAGCCTCACATCCACCAAGCCTTAGTTGACTGCCTCCTTTGCCACAGGTACCCAGAAACAGACATATACACAAATTCCAACTTATGTGTGTCCTTTTTTGCTTAAGATTTAAAGGCCTTGGAAATCTCTGTTCCCACCTTGACTGAGGCAAAGAGATGTCCTGTTCTCATGCTGTTGATGTTGACAGAAGTAGGACACATTTTTTCTCCATGTGCCACCAAACTCTCAAGCAGAATGTACAAGATGTTTTCTGGTTACCAAGGATACCTAGTAACATAATCATACCTAGCCTTTCTTTCCTCTCTCCACCCCCTCAGCCTCTCACCCTGCCCTTCCCTGGGTCTTTATGTGCAGCTCTGTGTAGAGTACAGCTCGTACTCTATAGCCTGTTGCTTAATTTGGTTCAAGAGCAGCTGCCAGAAGATGAACTGGAGAGAGCTGTATACTTGCAAACACTTGCAGACTCCAGTAGACAGGTTACCTCTCAAGAGAGAAGCTTATGCTTTCTTACACACTGGTCTTTTAATATTTGCAAATGGATCTAATATAGGTTTGGTTAGGGTAGGGGGCACACAAAACACTCTCTGGTTTCTGCAGGTTTACCTACTTACTTTAGTAGATATCCCGTCATCCTCAGTGTGGAATTTTTCTCTGTTAGCTCTCAACCATAATTCATTGAAGTTCTCATCTGGAAAGTTCTTGCATTAGTACAGTACTACATTGTCAGTGTATTGTAAGATAGACATTTTAATAGGCAGAAAATTGTATATAAAGAGGAATGTGGCTTCATGTGCAATGTAGAATGACCATCAGGCAATGTCTAGATATCTTAGATTGGCACTCTAGGCCCTCCTTGATCTGTCTTCTAACTCTGTTTCCTCTAACTCCTTTCATGCTCACATTAGCCCTAGATTTTCCCACCACTGTCTTTTCTCACCTTGTGTATTTCTACCTGTATTTCTCTCCTTATCACCACCTCCAGCAGCATATCCCCTATTCCTTAAGACTCAACACAGATACCTCTGCCTCTGAAAGGCATTGTCCTGACTGAAAGTAAGAGTCTTCTCCCCTGGACCCCCACTCTCATCTCTGTACTTCTCTTATGTGATCCTTCATCCTTTCTGGCTTGTGTTACTTGTTGTATAGGTGAATAGGTCTTATCTATACTACTAGATATTAAATTCCATGATGATAGTAGGATCTTATCCTGTGCCCTCCTACCCCCTCCCTGGTCAGGCTTAGGGAAGTTCCTCACACATTGCGGCTGTTTGAAGAATAGTTGTTGAAAAGGTAAATGAATAAATGGCAGAAACTCTATGTAGAATGCTGATGTAAGCACTTCCTTTGACTGGGGGCTATTAAAGAGATTGATTATATAGGAAATTTGAGCAATTTTAATATTAATGGAATGGACTATTAAAGTTGGCATGAACTTTAAAACAATCTAGCCACTACCACCTTGCCCAGACCATCTTCCTTTTCAAATGGGGAAACTAAAATTTAGACGTGACTATTCCAGATCACATAGTGAGTGAATAATAAAGTTAGGACTTGTACGTCATATCTGGCCTCCAACCCATCATGTTCTTTTGAAATACGGCTATAGTAATATTGAGACAGACATACTAGACACATGATTTGGGGAAGACAATTTTTCAGCCCACGGCACATGACCCATACATTTATTTCCCCGCTAATATAAATAGTACAAACAAAATAGCAGCAACTTGAGAGGGACATGTGACTATTTCCATTCTATGTGATTCCCACAGCAGAGTCAGAAACCCTGATAAGGAGATGTCTTACTCAATTTCATTCTTGTTAAAAGACTTCATGACTAAAGTATAGACTTTAGGCAAGTCATTGACAGCCCAAAGGGAAATGAGAAATGTTGAAGCTGGTCAACAGTCCCACAATTGGGAGAAGAGCAGAGAAGAGGAAGATATTGAGAGTCCTGTGCCCCAACAGTAGAAGATGAGGGCAGGAGCCAAATGGTAGGGCGGGGGAAAGATTCCTTTCCCTAGCTATGTAACAGTGTTAGGGGAGTAAACTCAGAGCTTGCAGTGTTCTGAGCTGAGTGCCTGTTGGAATGTGGACTGTAAAACTCTAATCATCCTCTTCACTGACCGGCAGACAACCCTTGTTCTTCCCATTTGCTTCCTGACCACCTGCTTTTCAGTCTTTCTTTATATACATAACTTTTTCCATTCCCCTACTTTCCTTTCTGTCTACCTTTTTGCGGTACATCTCATCCCTAGCCTGAATATTTCCATCTGACCACATTTTTCTTTATTGATGAGACCTGCACTAGGATAAAGTGATTTCTTAATATTTATTCATTAATCTGCTCAACATTATTGTAGCTAATATCTTACTCTCTTGCTAGATATCTAGCCAAAAAAAAAAAATCTGCTCAACAAATATTGTTGATCACATACTGTATCCTAGGCACCATTCTAATTGTTGAGGATATAACAGTGAATAAAACAGACATATATTCTTGCCCTTGAGGAGCTTACATTCTAGTGGGAAGACAATACACAAAGTGATTCATAAAGTATACAGAACATTGGAAGATAAGGAGTGCTGAGAGAGAGATAATCTGGGAGGGAAAAGGGAATGCAGGAAAGAAGGGGCCGAGGGTCTCAGCTCCAGGTGAGACAACGGCACTAGAATTAAAATCCCATCTCCATCCTTCCCAGCCATGTGACCTGGACAGGTTAATAGAATGCACCAAGCCTTAGGTTCCTCATCTATATATCAACAATCATAAGGAGGAAACTGGTATCTCCTTGGGTTGCTACAGGGATTCAATGAGATGACACATGTAACACACTAAAGACTGGGCCCATCCCCTTTAAACTTAATGATTATTAGTCTTTGTCATTGCTATTTTATTGTTTTATTTTTATGATATATTTTATATAATATTCATATAATCTATAGTGTGTATATGTTTATATGTTATGTATATGGTGTTATTACCTACATTTGTCCATTATTCTCAAAGTATCTGTATTTTTGTTGGTGTCCCTTTCTCCTACTATATTGTGAACTTTTGAAGGCAAGGACCACATCTTATTTCTATATTCTCCATAGTGCCCAGCACATAGAAGATTTTATGTTTGTTTGCTGAATAAGAAACACATGAGATACTTTTTTTCTAGGAACAATAATCTTATGATAATATCAATTTCTAGAACCTTCCCCTCATTCTTGCATCACATCTGAAGAAAAGCTGTATTCTCTCTACCTTCTCTTCCTATTTTTTCACCATCCCTTCCAACCTCTTACAGAATGCCAAGCTAATGATCCTTGTCTTGCTGACTCACCTAATCCTTTGCCCCTTTATGGAAACTTTTTTCCCTAAAAAAAAATTGAAGTAATATATGGA
Source organism: Tarsius wallacei (assembly GCA_963574415.1). Lineage (NCBI taxonomy): Eukaryota > Metazoa > Chordata > Mammalia > Primates > Tarsiidae > Tarsius > Tarsius wallacei. Next base: position 44,710 of record CAUYQG010086516.1, read on the forward strand.
AGCTTTTCATAGATCATTCTACTGTAGATCCAGCCAGTTCCTATAGCCTCGTACCACTTTCACACCGTCTCAACCATTTCTGTCAAGTGGGCGTTACCCACTTCCCTCCCAAGTATAATTACAGTTATACAGCTGTTTCACAGTTTCTCGTTGAAGACTCAGTTTTATGCATTTTCTCATCTAATACTTAGAAACCACTGTGTTAGGTACAAACTTTAGATATTACCAGCTACATGTTACTAGTAAGGAAGCAGAAGCTCAGGGAAGTGAAATGAAAAATCCAAGTATATTTGGCTAAAAACAGCAGAGTCGACACCTGAAATCCTATTATCTGAAGCATAATATGGCATGCATTTTTAAAAGTTCATGCTTGGCAGTTGGATGACCTGAATTCTCACCCCCATTTTGCCTATATTCACCATGTGACCCTGAAAAATGCCTTAAAACCTCAGTTTTCTCTTTTGTAAAATAAGGGAACTTTTGCCCTCTTCGACTCACAGGAAAAACTTGAAGATTAAAAGGCATATCTAGATAGGTCAGAAAGTATAAACTATAATGTATAAATATAAGGAGTATAAAATAAGCTTTGTGAAAATATAATGGCTGATAGCATCACTGTGTGAAGGATAGAAATGGATGTCTTATGTAATTTCTACACACATCAGGAAAAAAAAGCTCTTTAGAATTTCCAAGCATGAGTAAGGTTTTACATTGATTTGTAAAGAATGTGGAATTCAGGAACTCATTTTTAATTATTGAAACTTAAAGCCTAAAAAAAGGAGCATGTACAAAACCTGATATCTAGATATTATTTTTTTTTAAATAACCACTTAACCACTTGCCAACAACACACACTTTGGAAACAAGGAAGAAGATTATGATTTGAGCAACTTGAAGATTATAATTTGGGCAACTAGGAAGACCAGAGGTCTGTACATCTGCCTGTATAATTGAGTGATGCTAAGAACTGACATGTAGATTTGTCTTATGATCGAGTTCGAAACTCAGCATTTTGGGGAGAGTTTATTGTGTACCACAGAAACCCATTCTCCTTCTGTGGTTATCCTGGATTGTTGTTGAACTGACTGTTGCTTCACAAATTAACTATTCTTTGGGGTTTGGAAATAATGAAATTGTATAGAAATTGTATGTAATCTCAATCCTATGGTGTTATATGTTTTCTAATAGACACTCAATAGAGAGAAACTTAAAGTGAGTAATAGTTGCAGCAAAGATTTGTGGCCTGGATTACAAAAGTGATCTGTGGGTGGATGCTGGAATTTCTCTATCATCATTTTACTATGCTCCCCAGAATGTGCAAGGGCCTACCAGGAGCTGATGCCAGGCAGGAGTTCCATATGTTAATGTATTCTGATCCAAATCATTGGAGTTGACAAAGATGGAGAAGGAAGAGCTGGGCAGTCCATCTCCAAAGACATGGCAATACCACTGTAGGTGTGAAACCAGACTAAGATCACCATGGTCATATCTAGTCATCTACCTAGATGGCAAAATCAAGGATTAGGGCTCAATATGTTCAGTCCCAAGAGTCAGGAGACAGGGAAGTTCCCTCGGAGTAGTTGCTCCAATAGCTGCTGGAGATTCCTGATTCATTTAGGCCTGAGCAACCATGTCTCCCCCCAGTCTCATCTGCCTCGATTTGAAGTGACATTTTTGGTCTCTAGCTGACCACTTTCCCTCTTTGTACCACTGGACAAGTTCATGCTTTCCAAACAATGATCCTGGAGGGCAAAGGAGAAACCACTTGGCTTCCTCCGTTTAGGTGTTAGATAGACACTGCATAGATTGGGTGGGAACCCAAGTCAAAAAGATCACTCAGTAGTCATGAGTTTTCCTTTAACTTAATTTTGAAATTACAATATTTTGTTCATGGTTTTCCCAGGATTACACAGTGAGTCCATGGGAGAACTGATAAGAGCCCAAGTCTTCTGACAATCAGCTCTCTCTCTGATAAATTAGCAACTTCTCTTATTATGATAATGTATCAGCTGCATGTACCTTAATGCGTATTAACCACTATCTGGATATATATTACTTCTTCCTTCCCTCAGGACAATTAAAGTAGGAGCCTATAAAGATGGTGCTACATATGTGTTTCCTAGATTTTGATGAGGCTCCAGCATATATTTATTCTGAGAGATTGGAAGGGCAAGTTGGAAAGGACCTTAAATTTTCTATGTAGATACTTATGGCTGGCAGACTCTGGGGTGATTTTCAGTGATTCTCCTCTCCTGGTGTTTACACCTTCGAGTAATCCCCTCTCCTTGAGTAGAGGTACACCTATAACTTGCTTCAAAGCAATAGATAGAGGCAAAAGTATTGGGGTATAAACTTACCATGATTATATTATGCTACGTAGGAATCCATCTCAGCAGACAAGAAAAAGAGACTTTTCTTGAAAGCTTGAGGAATAAGTGACCATGTGGAAGAAGCCCATGAGGCAAGGGACTGTGAGCAACCTCTAGGACCTCAGAACAGCCTCCAGCTGACAGCCAACAAGACTCTAGGGCTCTGAGTCATGTACCCACAACAAAATGAATTCTGTCAATAATCTGAATGAGCTTGGATAGATTCTTCCCCAGTCAGTTCTCCAAATGAGAATGCATCTCAGCCAACACCTTGATCACAGCCTGTGAGACACTGACTAATTACAGGACCCAGCTAAGTCATGCCTGGGCCCTTAGAAACTGTGAGATAATAAATGTATATTGTTTTAAGCCATTGAAATACACTGAAATATGTATTGTTTTAAGTCACAGCAATTAAAAGCTAATACTTTTTGCTTTCTAAACAGATACTATTTAGCAAAGCTTCTCACCCAATAAATCCCCTTTACAGTTTTCCAAGTAGGTGGTTGTCAAGGTTTTGCTTAACATCTTCAGTGGCAGGGAGCTACCATTTCATAGAGCAGCCCATTCTCATATTACACAGGCTCACGATTGGTCGAGTTCAGCCCTACTCTTCAGAGGTAGCCTAGGATATGCCATAGATTCCCAGTAGTCTAATGAGGGGCTCCCGTACCACCCCAAGTGGCTTTCAAGCAGTTGTGAGTCTGCCTCCTTTATGAATAGAGGACAGGGGGGCATGCATGCGACAGGTCGATAATACTGGATTTTTTTCTCCTAGTTTTTGGCAGTAAGGTAAACTTTTATCCAATTAAATAGCTTAATGAGCCCTGCTCTGCATACTTGCCTCACAGAACTGTGACGATCGAGTAAGATAGTATCTATGAATGTGTTTGTTGGCTGTAAGTCAGCAAATGATTGCAAATGATTATTATTATTAAAATAGTCATTTGTCAGTAAATATTTGTCAAAGCTGGTCCACACTGATGGAGACAGACTCTCCCAGAAAGCTGCCAATGCAAAGCTAAGTAGGAGACCAGCCCCAGTTTGGAATTGCATCACTGATTCTGGATTCCCAGTGGTACATTTCAGGTCTTGCTCCAGGAATTTGTTTTCTGTTTTGTTTGGTAGGAACAAGAAGCCCCTAGAGCCAGTTATGTTGTCATCACACTTAGTTGCTAATTAGGCACCAAAGCAGACTTGTGGCAGTGAGACAGGATTGAAACTTGAATTCCTTTCCGCAGGTGGAGGGTTGGATCCTAGAGACAGTGTATACAACTTGGCTATTTTTATGCTGCTACATGCAAGAAGGTTTAAGAGAATCTGGGTAAAGCAATTAGCGTCCCTATGTCTGCAGGCAAAACTGGTTTGGGCATGCTTCTCTGTTCTTGAAGGACTGTTGGAGTCTTGGCAGTGGATCTGATGAAAGACTTCACTAAGCAGAATGTCTTCACTTACAAATCCAGCCACTTTGCACTCTCAGTCAGCCCCAAATTCATTTATTTTCTTTAGAGTTCTTCCTACAACCACGAACCACCAAGACTTAAATTAATCCCCTAGAGCCCAAAAAATTATGAGGATGTTTAATCTATCCATTCAAGGATGTCCCAGCAAGCACTGTTAATTCTTTCAGCATAAACTATTTATATGTTTCGATTCTCCTCATTTGGAAGAGAGAAATATATTTTCATACATGTATTTTCCAGGGTATATATTATGTATCTGTTTATATTACACTGTTCCCATTATTATTAAAAGTATTTTATTGTAGGTTTATTTTGCCTCCTTCAGGAAGAACAAGACCAAGATCCCATTTTTAAAACGAAAATCATCTGTAAACTCCTACTTTTAAAATCTATAGGCATGGTGGCTCAGCCTATAATCCCAGCACTTTGGGAGGCCAAGGCGAGAGAACTGCATGAGCCTGGTAGTTCGAGACCAGCCTGGGCAACTTGGTGAGACCTCGTCTCTAAAATAAATCACAAAAACTAGCTGGAGATATTAGTATGCATCTGTAATTCCAGCTACTTGGAAGGCTGAGGTGGAAGGCTCTCCTAAACCCAGTAGGTCGAGGCTGCAGTGGCCGTGAGCATGCCACTGCACTCCAGCCTGGGAGACAAGAGTGAGACTCCAACTCAAAAAATAAAATAAAATAAAATAAAATAAAGTAAAATCTTAGATTAGAAAATTTTTACAGTCAGTCAGCTGTTTCTGTAGTCTTTTACATCTGGTCCCACAAATTTTTTTTCTTAAACTTTGATCTGGATTTTCACCTTTTTCTGAGGATATTCTATTTTCTTGCCAGCATGATCATACATATTTTGAATATCAAGTGTCAGGAACATATAGAAATGTGCTATTTGTGCTTCATTTTTCATCATACCAGTTTTTATCCAGGATTTCAGGATCTTTGTTTCTGGGAATTTTCTGTGATTTGTTTGGTGTTAGCTTTAGTTTTTCAACCTAGGTCTGAGTTCCAGTATTCATTTGAATGCTAATAATGAACTATTTGACTTTCACTGACTGACTGTCTCATTTGGTTCAATCGTGGTACCACCCTTCCCATCAAGGAACTTACCTGTTTTCTTGTCTGATCCTTTTAACCATCCAAATGCAGCGCATGACTGAAAATTTTAATTTATGCATTCAGTTCCCTAGTTTACCCAGTAGTTGGTGAGCCCTTGTAATGCAGAGAACCTGTTTGTCTTGTTCATTATAACCCCGATGCCAAGCATGACCTTCCAGAAAGCTGACATTCCTTAACTGTTTATTTTCTGAGCAAATTAATGTTCCATTTTCCCATGGACCATAGCGCAGTCCTAAATCTTGCCTTAGCGTCTGAGACACCAAGTATGAGGATTTGGGTAATCAGAGAAAATCAGTGTTGGCAGCTGCCAATTTCCAGATGGACTGTATCCTCATGGTTCAGAGATGAATGCGTATTAATTTCATAGAACTTGACAGTATTCATTTCAGGCTTCCCATTTTACAGATTAAGTGGCTAAGGCCTGCGAAAGGAACTGCCTCACCAAATGTTTTGGGCAGAGTTTGTAGCAGAACTAACTCCTACTTAGTTCAGTGTATTTTCCTTACAGCTTGTTCACCTTTGATCACAGACATATATACAATAATTTGGATTCTTAAACTGCCCCACAAAAAAGCAGATAAAATCATTATTTACAGGGTCCTGACACTGTTAAAGAATAAGCTACAAGATAAATGTGAATTAGGGCAAGACACATGTTAGGACTATCACAGAATGGCATCCAATGGCCATCAGTAGTGGCAACCACAGGGACCTTTCCTATGGTGAGACAAGACTTGGTATCAATGGAGGTATGTGTGGGCAGGTTAGCTGTGCCCATTTTTACCTAATGGGGAAGGTGTCCATCACTAAGGCAGCAAGCAGCTTATTGCCCAAGCCTTCTGCCCAGTCATCATATGCAAAGACACAATAATGCAAGTTGAAAGGAAATCATTATAATTGTCTCAGATGTGCATCTTGTTTCTGCTTACTTCTTTGTATTTTTGATGAGGAACAAAGCCTTTATTATATATCTTGTACACACCTGTCTGCCAATTTAAAACAAATGCTTTCAGGCAGTTTTCTCTTTTATTTCAGATAGATTTTATATATTGCTTCTGTCCGGTACTATAGAATCATGTTAGGTTTTTTAAAACTCCAGGAAATGTTTATTTTAATTTTCCTTAAAGAAGAAGAGAGGTAAAGAAAAATGTATCTACTGCCAGCCCACTGTTTTGATTTCTCTTTGTGTGAGCTTTGGCTTCTCCATGTCTTGAGCCTTAAACTCTTTGATGTTGTCTCTTGAAGCACAAAATAAAATATTATTCTCTTTAGTCTACAGGCTTCGGTGGTAGGCAAACATGAAACATTTCTATGTGTTTATATTTCTATAGCAATAATTGATGCTGGTCTTAGGGCTGTCATATTTGCTGTAGCCTTATATAATAAGAATTTGGTGTTTATGACTTTTCAGTTTTGTCAACTTTCCAATCCTGTATGGAGTTCCCTCTTATTGTTTTTGTGTGAACAACTTGACAAGAGTGGCATCCATGGTTTGATTCTTCACTCTGTTCCTGCAGGGCTTTTAATTATGCTTCACACACAATAGAAGCTCAATGCATGAATGGATGCATGGGTGAATTTTCCAGTTTGATTCCATGTGCTGCTTAATTCTATTAGATGCATTATCTAGGTTTTCATAAGACATTTAATTGGTACATACTTCTTATCACTTTTTAATACTCCAGAAATGATTTTGTACATTACATTCAGTAAAGCCCAAATACAGAGAAATTAAAATATTTTCTGTTGCAGAATTACTATCTTCACTGTCTTCCCACAAATAACATTGGTCCATGAGACTCAATTCCTGGATTTTATGGCCATGCTTGGTTGACTAACTTTGTGTTCATGCGGCATAAAATTCTAAACTGTCAGAATTACGTGGGCTTTTAGAGGTCCCACCTAAATCCTTATCATTTACAGATGAGAAAGCTGACATATCTGCCTCATTTATTATTAGCCAATGAATGAGGGGTATGAGTTGTCCTTCATAAAGATACTGTGTCTTTATTTACAATTTTTTTCATAAAAATTTATCATTATTCTGTTTTGTGACTGTTCCTAGACTGGCTGGTCCTAAGGATAGCAAAAAGTCTGAGAAATCGGGGCTTCCTGCTCAATTTCCAGTGTTACTATTCTTACTGGCAGGTCAGACCTCTGTCCTTTGTGTTCATAGCTAAATTGGGATTGCTTTTGGTTTGGGGATAGAAGAACAATAGTCACCCTCATCACCAACTGAGAAATTCAGTCTGTTCTGCCAACCTTGTTTATATCTTTTCATATAAATCTTGAAATTGCCCCGTTTCAAGTTTGATAGCCAGTGACTAAGTATTAAAGCCATTATTTGCTTTTTCTAAGCCTGAAGCTCTGCTTTCCAGAATCTTTTTCACCTTTGAGGTCTTTCTAATATTGTCATTACTTTGAGATAAAGAAACTTAACAAGGATGAGTTAGGAAATATAAAGGGGTCATTGCCCAGGAGGCAAGAAAGGGAGGTAGAAGGGTAATGAAATAAGGAGAGCCCTTGTTTTGGTTTTATAAGAATCCTGGTAGTGTGTTGTTTTTAGCTTTAAGCAGCTCAGGAACCGTGGAAGGCTTGTCTCTCTGTCTAGTGTGGGAAAGCATAGAACCGCTCTGGATCCTAGACTGTCCCAATGCAAACTCAACATATGCAAACTTATATTATTAAAAACACTATCTCTAGTGGCTGCTATTCCTAGTCTTGTTTGGTTAGGTAGCTTTTGATTAATAACAGTCTCACATGATGGCAAATATTTGTTTGGCATTTTATGGCTTTATTATTTTATCATTCCATTATTACTAACTTTGTCCTAGTATTATAATAAATGTCACTGTTCTACTTTATCATTTTGTTACTCTGTTACTGTTTCTCAGATATATTGTGGTCTATAGTTTGCAAAAGAAAAAAGAGATTCTTGGAGGATAAAGAACTTTGTTAAGTTCTTTAATTTAGCTTCTAAATAATGGGGGGATTTATATGCACATTTTGAAATTCCTAAACCCATGCTCTTCCTTCTATAGCTATGGTGGTTCTAAACATTTGACATGATCAGAGTCATGTAAAAAGGTTTGGTTTAAAAAAGAGAAAACCCTCTTTTTCTCAAAATATTCTAGAAAGAACTTTGCTCCCTGAAAACATATAGCCTTAGGATAGAAGCAACTTCACTTCACACTAGTGGTTTTCATTCCCCATTTAAAAACTTGGCTGTATAATTTCTTACAAGACTTTGGAAGTTGAGGCCAGGGTACAAAAGTCAAAACTTGAGGTGGCATCTCCCACACTTTTTTCTTCTTACAACTTGATGAGAATCACCAAGGAGAATTTCTTTTTTTACTGAAAATCCTCTGTGTAGGAAAAAGAGGACCCTGACAGCACCTACAAGTAGAGAAAGGCAATTGAGCTACACAAAGCCACTTTAAACTCTGAAACTGTCCTATACTCTGGTGTATAAACAGGCAGACATTTTTATTGGCACTTTAATAGAGTCTTATCTAAATATCTAAAAGCTCACTGCAGGCATCAATTGTTACTCCAGACTAGATTTCAAGGTCCACAAGTTTCTTATGATGTCAACAAGGATAACTGATGTTTATTCGGTAGTGAGAGCCCCCAAGCCTTCAGCAAACATTCTGCACATCATTTCTAGGACTAGCAGTAAATGTTGTAATCATTGCAAGACTTAGCTAATACATCTACTAAAAGAGTTAGTTGTTTATTTGAGTAAACCAACAGAAGTGGACCATAGGATTGAGTCAAACAGTCCTGAGTACAACAACCAACTTTACCACTTACGTGGTACATAGCCCATTAAGAGTAAGTTACCTAACTTTTCTGAACTTCAGTTTTACTACCCACAAATAATAAATTATAAATTGCTGTTTTGCATATAAGGTATAAAAATATACCAATCAAGTTAATTTAGGGTAAATGGTATTATTCCAGCCCTACCTTCTAGAATGCTGAGACACAAAGGTTTATCAATAGAAGAACATAGTTTTCTGCAGCCCCTTGTTTTCATATTCCCTAATATTCTAAGAAATCCAAGGTTTCCTTTTTCCAGCTATTAGTGAGGGCAGGAAGTGACATGTTCAGATCTTTGTCCTATGGTTTTAGGATCCAGTGTCTGTGAACTTAAAAGAGAGTCAGGGTCACTGAAAACTATGTCTTACCTACATACAACCATATCTTCCTCTCAGACTTTGAGGGCCGAAAAAGAAAGAAAGCCACATTGCAACTCCCAAGACTAGGGGAAGACTTTATACCATCTTTTACAATGGTGAATCCAGTGCATTTGTAGAGGGCTAGACTTTGGCTTTCAGCATCTTGTTTAGTTCTCTTCACCCCACAAAAGGACATTATTATCCTCATTTTGCAAATGAGGAAATTAATGATGAAGTGGCTTGCCCGTGATACGCAATTACATGAGCCAGTACTAGTATTCCAGCTTGTTCCATAATCCAGCAACATTCTTTTCCACCTCCAGCCTTCTTTCTAACTCCCTTTGGCCTCCCAGAGCAAGGTTGGGCTCATTTTGCACAAAAGGTGGAGCAATCTGATGTGGCCATCATCCAAACTGCTGGGGAAAATGGTGCTCTGTTTGGAATTCACTTTTCTTCCTCTCAGATCCCAAGGCAGGGGGATGCTGTGGGCTGTGTGGGTTGTCAGAGTGTCCCTGGCCATGGCAGGAGAATTAGAAGAGCACCCAGGCAGTGGTTAACTGTATTTTTTTTTCTTATTCTTGTGATTGACTATAGACCTTTCATTAAGAGCAGCCTATTGATAAGACATGTTCATGAGTCACAATCTTGGTGAAGCCTTTTAGTAGCCACATGGAAGACACATTAGTGAAAGTCTTTGTTATTTGAAGCTTTCTGCCTTAGTATTTTTGGTCATAGTACTTTAGGAATTTGGAAATCTGAAGATGGGCTAGGTTTTTTGTTTTTTTATTATTTGTTTTTTGGTTTTTGAGTTGGAGTCTGACTCTTGCCGCCCAGGCTAGAGTGCAGTGGCACACTCACAGTCACCACAGACTCGACCTCCTGGGCTCAGGCGATCTTTCCGCCTGAGCCTTCCAGGTAGCTGTACTACAGACGCACACCACCATACCCGGTTAGTTTTTGTGATTTATTGTAAAGACAAGGTCTCACCAAGTTGTCCAGACTGGTCTTGAACCCCTGGGCTCAAGCAATCCTCTTGCCTCAGCCTCCTGAAGTGCTGGGATTACAGGCTGAGCCACTGCACCCAGCCAGGTTAGGTTTAAGGCATCTCTTAAGGTCATGGGACAGCATGGTAGAGTGAAAAGAGCTCACCCTGACAACTTAAAACACTAAAGGATACCCCTGCCTCTTCTGGTAAAGTAACCTGCCCTTTCTGAATTTGTTTTCTCTACTACCCAGTTATTTATTTAAGCCAGATGACTTCAAATATCCCTTCTTTCTCTGAAATTGTCCCTAAACTTTTCTATGTGAGGAGTTGATTGAAAGAGCTGAAGATTTCTTTATTTTAAAAAAGGTTAAGTTATGAATAGGAGTTAAAGTGTCATAAAAATAGATCATACCCTTTCTGATGATGTCCACTTAAAAAAAAAGTACATTTGTATTTGTTTGTTTGCACTTATAACATTAAAACTTTTTCTAGCTAGGACATTCATCTTACTTAAATGGGCTATGAATTAATGGATTTTTTCTGTTTTTATTTATTTATTTATTTTATATTTATTTATATTTTATATATTATAACAATATGTTTGTAATATCATATTTAATATAATTTGTATTCTTCTTACATTTTTCATTTTTAATTGTGGCATAATTTACATGCAATAAAATACTCAGATTATAAGTATTAATTTTGATGAGATTTGGCAATTGTATATTATGCAAGAAAGTTCTCTCACAACTCTTTCCAGTCAAATCCCACCTGCCACCCTCAGAAGCAACTATTTTCTGACCTCTATCACCATAAATCATTTCTGTCCTTTTAAATCTGAGAAGTGGAATTGTACTACATTTTTTTTTGCATCTAGATTCTTCAGTACTCAGTTTTTTGAGATTCATTCATTCACACATTTTCTTATATGTTTCAGCAATCTTTCCAGTTTTGTTGTTCATATTCCATGAATAAACCACAATTAGTTTATTAGTTTATCCTTTTTTTAAAATTTTCTCATGAATTTATATAAGAACAACTTAGCAATATATGTACTGAATCTTTGGATCAAATTCATCTTCTGACAATCCTAGGGTCCTCAAGGTATTTGACACGAGGGGCCCTGACAACCTGAACTATTAGGTGTATACTTATAGTAGTCATAGTAGTTCTCATAGCAGTCATTTATTCCTCCACTGTTACTACTAGTGTCATGTGGAAATGGAAAGAGCACTAATCTGAGAGTCAAGAAACTTGAGCTCATATGGCAGCTCTGCCCTGCTTAACAGTATAACTGGCCATTTTGTCATCAGGTCTCAGTTTTTTCATCTGTAAAATGATCTGGTTAGACTGGATAGTCTCTCAGCTTTTTCATCTCCAGCATCCTGTGGTCCCTCAAAAATCCCTCCTCTGGTCTCTAAACACCTCATCCTTTTTGGTTACTCCAGCAATCCCTCGCTGACATCTCTATGAGGAAGTATCCAATGCATCAAATTTATCTGATCTTTCTGTCCCACACACTATACTTTTCTCTTCTAGACTTGGAACCTACAGAAAAAAATATTGCCTTAAGAGTGTGTTACAAGAAGATTTCCCTAAAAAGTGTTGATTATTAAAATTTTATATATTTTTCAAGTTCTTAGAATACTTTTAGTTTACAAAGCTAATCATGGACAGCTGCTTTATCTTACTTCTAACTATACTTCAAAACTACATTATGGGTTTGTTCTTTCTTTCTCCCATGTTTAACTGTTGTCTTTGGTGGAGCCTTTCAAATTATTTTCTTTCTTTCTGATTTGTAGGAGAAGTTGTATAATCTGAGTTTAGACATCTGATATACAATATGCTGGCCTGCCTATATTTCAGCTAGTCCTTGGTTAATATTATTTATTTGGCAATGTCTATTTTACTGTAGGACTCAACTTATTTAATATCTCCTCTTCTTCTCTTCACAAGACATAGAGAAACAGTTTTTGAAATACGATTTCTCCCCTGAGGGAAATGCTTTCTATAAATTTTTTATTTTAAAGACAAACTTTGCTTCACTTTGAAAAACAGTATGTGCCACTAGCATGATAAAAACTAGAGAGAACAATGAAGCAGGATATCTTTTTGCTTCTCTTAAGTCAATTGTATCATTATTTTGGATGCCAAAGGAATTTAGAGGTTAGCATATTTACCTATAAATTAGTGAAAAATGGAAAATTCTATCTCTAAGTAAAAATGAATTTGAGAAGTAGCTGCCATATTTATTGTCCTTGTCTTTGGACATATTCTTTGCAACCCAGTGGAGTGGAAAGAGCATGGATTTACAGAATCATAAAGGCTAAATTTTTAACATTAACCTAGCCACATTCCAAGCTATATTGTCTAGACTTTGGGCAAGCAAGTTAAACTTTGTTGACCTTAGTGTTTTTATCTGTAAATTGGGAATAATAATGTCTATTTTTTAAGGTTGTGTCAAGAATCTTAGACAATACATATTAACATTCATGGCACATAAGGTATGAACCCATAAAGTTACTAATGCAATTACTTAGGAGTTGTCATTTTGGCTACTTCTCATTATAACATCAAAATTAGTTTCTCTAATATTCAATGAAGTGCAAAGCTTTAAACTCTAACTCTGGAACTTCCAAAAGGAAGTGTGAACTGCATTTTCACACTCAGAGGCCTAAGACTTTTCACTATTGCCTTATATCTTACCAAATTGTGATTAGATCCAGAAAACCACATTTGAAAGTCCTGGTGCATGCCGTTTTTCAATGCAGGACCCATAGGGGCATATTCAGAATGTCTGTGAAATGATCACTCTCTGTACTACGTTGCCGAGAAATTACCCAGTAAGGGGAGATGTGTCTCAGGATTCTGCAGTCCAGGCTCAGGCAGTTCCAGAGGCCAGAAATCACAGGGTATGCATGCCCCTAGCACTAAAAAACATGGCTAGCGGGGCTAGGTAGAAAGCTTGAGGAAGATGAAAAATTCAGTGGGCTGAGAGAGGATTACTGAGTTATAAAAACAATCCATACAGCAAAGTGAATTTTCACTTGCAAGAGATACATTATTTATCTAGAATTTTAGAATGGGCCTCTCTTCAGATAACTATTTAGCGTGTCTGTGATTTGTTCCCTGTGATCGAATGTGAGTGAGTGAGAAGCATATCTAAATAGGTCTCACAGCCAGTTTCTTTCATAAACCTCCTTTGGTGTATACACTGTGTACCCTTGACAAGGAGAACACTATTAATGGAGACAGTATGCTCTGGAACTCAGAGCACTGACATGGGAATTAGGAGCTCTTAGGTCTGTTGTTTTCTGCCAGAGACTGACTCGGTAACCTTGCAGCAGTTGATTCACAAACAAGGTGAAGGAGATCATATCTGTGATGGATTGAGAGTTCACTTAAGAAAGATGCTACATGACTACCAAGTGTTTATTATTGTTGCTTAGCCTAGATAAGGAAAACACTTATAATCACTGCCCAAAACTTCTAGACTTTCCGTTGACTTCCAAGCCCACTCTCCCCTATAAAGTCAGTGTCCCCTAACCCAGATGAGGATTCACACTGTTAATCTCAGCAAAATCAGCTTTTTGTAATTGTGCTTATATTAGGTCACTCATTAGTCAAGCACATTTATTTAACATCTACTTTTTATGTCAGATGCTGTCCTGGGTAGAGAATGCAAAAGATAAGGGTTGTTCCCATCTCAATTCAAATTATGGTAAAATAAACATGTAAGCAAAACCAGAGTACAATGTAATGAATGCCACAAGAGTATACCTGTAAAAGTTTTATGGGTAGAGGAAGAAGGATTAACCAGTTCTGCCTGAGAAACTAATTCAGGGAAGACTTTGGAGAAGAAGGCACATGATGATCGGAGCCTGGAATTGTTCAGTCAGATATATGTGACAAAAGTAATATGGAGAGAGGCATCGAGGCAGAGAAAGTATAGGACATGATATTAGAATGGAGGGTTCATAGGGGAATGGCTGAGTAGGGGCTAGAGTCAGGGAAGTTCCTACCAAACCAAGGAGTTGTATTTCTCCTGGAGGCATAGGGGCATCTGCTTATCATTTCTAGGTGAGGATGAGATGTGATCCTGTCTGTGATCTAGAAATGTGTCTAGCAGAGTCACAAAGGCCATTGACCAGAGTAGGACGGAGGTCACATACTGTCTGCTCTCACACCGGGCACTGGCGGATGTATTTTGTTTGATTGTCAAAAGATTTTTGTAAGTGTTAAACTAGTTGCAAATATATAAAATTTGGGGAAAATCACTTAAAATGTTGATTTCTAGCCTCTGTTAAAAAGTAGAGTTTGCAGTTCCTGCCTGGCTAGAATCAGCTATTGCTGAGAAGTATGTTCCACCTTCAGGTGGAGCGTGCATCCTGCCATTTGTCTTTCTGGTGCTTATATTTGAGGATGAGACTCCTGGAGTAAAGCAGACTTGGTGTCAGAAAGATCACTGATGATGAGGTTGCCATTCTGCCATCAGGAATGATGAAAATTTGAACTGGGGTGGAAGTCTTGAGGATAGAGGAGGGCAAGGATGGCTTTGTTGATTGTTTAGATACGTAGAGGGTGAGAGATGCAGAAGTCAAAGACCCCCCAGTGTTTTGGATAAGTGGGTGAAATTTCCATAGAGTCAGAAACCCAGAAAGAAGAGAAGGCTTTGAAAAGATGACAGTGTGGCCTTCTGCCATTCAAGACTGCTGAAAATATACTTGTAGGTCAGTAACCTAGTCAGAAAGTACTGTGCTGAAATAAGAAGGATTATCATTATGACCCAAGCGATTGCAAACATTTTTCTGTTCCTCTCATGCTTAATCTTGAACTCTAAACAAGTTATCAGACAACTGTCTGTTCTTGAAACCAGAAAAACAAGTAAGGAAATGGGGATATTTGAAATGCCAAGAGTGGGCACTTAACTGTAAATGATATTTCGCAATGGGAAAAGTAGAAACCAGCCTTAGTTCAGCTGATGTGAAATAAGTGGGTAATGTTAGAATACAGGTTTAAAATGAGTAATAGCCATTATGTAGAATTTATTTAGGGAAAACATAAAGTTAATGCAAAACATGAAGCAGAACTGGGACTAGGCAAAAGGAAGTGAGGCTTTTGTGGAACCAAATTCAGGAGACTCTCCCTCAGGCAATTACAGGACCCTGTCAGTGAGCACTCCCTTCAGTATTGCTCCCTAGGGATGTCACTTGCCTCACCCTCATCGTGGTCCTGAGTTTTTGAAAAAAAAAAAAAAAAGCTAAGTTATAAGTGATCATAAATCATAAATTGTTGTCCTCCACCCCATGAAATTCCCTGGATGTAATTACAAATGTCATTTGAGATTTATGATCATATCTAATTCTTACGTATGTACCCACTGTGGGGAGAAACAGTCTAAACAAGCTCTGCGTTAAGCCTTGTGGAAACTCAGAGCCTCAAGCCTTTTCTCGTGAATCTCAGGTGGGGCTGAACTGGCTGGCTGTGGCTCCAATGATAGGCAGTTGCTTGAAAGCTGTTTACGCTGACATACTGTGTGGAATAGATCGCTCTGGAGTATCTCCCACTGATATTGATGTCTCACTCATTGATTTTGAGAGGCCAGTCACTAGCAGGGCAGCATGTCAAGATGCTGAAGCAAGGAAGTTGTTTGAAATATTGTTCTCATTGGAGTGTGTTCCTTACGGCATATTGTTCAACCACAGAGGATGTGAGAACTGAAATGCATCTTAAGCATCATCCGGTCCAAACCTCTTTGACACACAAATACAAAAACTGGGGCACAGAAAAGGGGAATAACTTGACTCAAATCATAAAGAAAGTATATTAGTTAGGGTTAGGTTTAGCTGGAGTGGCAGCAAATAGAAGGTAATAGTGATTAAACAAGACAATGCTTATTTCTGTCTCACAGAAGGGAACAGAAGATCCAGCGCAGTGGTAGATGGAGGACCAGTTTCCTGCTGTGTCCCTCTGCCATGCCCTGCATGTGGCTGCCATTGAGTGGTGCCA
This sequence comes from Tarsius wallacei, assembly GCA_963574415.1. Taxonomy (NCBI): domain Eukaryota; kingdom Metazoa; phylum Chordata; class Mammalia; order Primates; family Tarsiidae; genus Tarsius; species Tarsius wallacei. The sequence continues at coordinate 60,841 of CAUYQG010086516.1, forward strand.
GCTGGCTGTTCCATTCCAGTGGCCTGAGGACAGAGGGACCCTTTCCCTCTGAGGAAACTTCATTCAAACTTCACTTCTTCTGCCAAAACAAAGTCTCATCGCTGCAAAGAAGACTGGGAAATATATTTATTCTGAGCAGCCATGTACTTAGTTACAATTAGGAGGTTCTAAAGAAAGAAGAGCCCAGACTTCTTCATCACTACACAATGCAACCATGTAATCAAAAACAATTTGTACCCCCCACCAAAGCTATTGAAATAAAAAATTAAAAAACTAAAAAAGGAAGGAAGGAAGGAAGAGTGGGAGGGAGGGAGGGAGGGAGGAATGAAGGAACGAAGGAACGAACGAACGAACAAAGGACTGAATAAGAGAAGCCAAATGAAAACAATTATCAAGGCCTACCACAACAAATTGGTGACATTTCTAGGACTAGTATCCTATTTCTTGACCTTCAGTAGAATGTTCTTTCTACCACACCATAGATTTTTACTTCTCATAAAGATGTGATCTTTTATCAAGAAGCCTCTAAGAACACTTTGAATATGTATAAATTCATCATTTTATATGTCCATACTCAAAGCACTATTTCCCCTTTGCTTAAGAAATTTTTGTTTTTAATTATCCCTAGAGCATGTGTATAGGAGTCAGGCAGACTTATGTTTAACTTCTGTCTACTAACTTCTGACTTGAGGTTCATATGAATAAAAAAAAAAAAACCCTTACACTTCAGTTTCTTCTTCTCTAAAATAGTGACAATATGGTCGTCTTTAAGTTGTTTTAAAAAGTAAATGAGACAATGTTCATGAAAAAGCCTAGACCAGGGCTTAGTACCAAATAGGTATCTAGTATTGCTATCAGTTCTCTTTGCCTTTCTCCTCACTTCCTTAGGTTTTCTCCAACCCTATTACAACCTGAGTTTTCCATAGGGTAACTAACTAACTGAAAGGAATCTAAATCCTTGACAAAATTGTTTTCCAGAGATCCATGGCACACCAGTTTAGATGCATAGTCTGTTAATCTTGAAAGATGAGGAGACACTGACACCATCAGAGAACTTTTTAAAAGGAGTCCCAACCCTAAAGATAATTATTAAATAGGATCTAGAAGTCTATTCATTTTTGAATGAAACTTTTGTTTTTATAGCTGAGTGAATTTTATGTGCTGTTGGGGAAGCTGACAGCTTGTTCAGGAGGCTCTTTTGGTATCTAAGTGAGACATGATAGAATAACATGGTAATGGATAGAATTAAAATATTTAGTGGGCAAAATTAATAGGATTTGATACCTAATGTGATGTAGGAGAAAGTTGATATATCTTTCAACAGCAGTAAAAGTTACTTTCAACAGCAGTAAAAGGTAAAATCTAAGACAAGTTCCTTTTTTTGTAAGAGACACGGTCTCTGACACCTAGGCTGGAATGCTGTGGCACAATCATAACTCACTGCAACCTCGAATTCCTGGGCTCAAATGATCTTTCCACCTTAGTCTCCTGAGTAGCTGAGTAGCTGGAACTACAGGTACATGCCACTATGACCAGCATGTGTATATATATATATATATATATATTTTTTTTTTTTTTTTTTTATAAATTAGAGTCTTGCTATGTTCCCCAGGCTGGTCTTGAACTCCAGGCCTCAAGCAATCCTCCCACCTCAGCCTCCCATACTGCTGTGATTATAGCCGTGAGCCACTGTGCTTGGCCTCAAATCCTATTCTTTAAAATTTAACTATACAAGTACATGAAATGAGTGTAATTTAATTTGATAGCTATTTATGTTCTTTTATTTAAGGAAAAAAGACTTATCAAGTCTTTGTCCTGTCATGGAGACAGTTTGACCACAAGATAAACAATAATAATAATATAGGACCAGAGAAAAGTAAATGCAATCTTGAACTGTACTCATCTAAAGAGTGCAGAACAGGGAAGAGCTGTGCTCAGTTCTGGGCACCATATGTAGAAGGGAACCTGAACAAGCTAGAACTTGTACAGAGGAGGATGGTTTGGAAAGAAAGATATCAGAAATATCTCACTAGCAATGATGGAAGGAATCCACATATGTATCCCAATAAAGAGAAAACTAAGGAAAGGCAATGTTTTCAATCTTCTTGGGTACTGTTACATAGAAAAGATAGCAGATTTTCTGTAGAGGACAGAAATAGGGCAAAGGGGTAGAAGGTATTTACATCAAAATAAGACAGCTCTAACAGTTAGACCTACCAGTAGAATGGACACCTTCCAAGAGAGTCTGCTGTCCTTGGACGTGGTACAAGCAGTCTTGAAGTCTGGACAAGCCCTGACTGACTGAAGATGTTATAAAGAGAACTTATGGGTCAGACTGACTAGGAAGAATAACCTCCTAAGGTCTACCTCATTCTGACATCATTCCATGGTTCTATATGAAATTCTACCATTTTAATAATTTCCTTGACTGTACAATTAAAGAAGTAATTTGCCTTTGTTAACTGAGAAGCACTAAAAAAAAAGCTGTTGTCTTTTGGCCTCTAGAGATTATAAGAATAGTACTAGATACTTCTAAAAAAAAGGAATTCTATACATAATTCCTGTGCCAATCTATTCTCATGCTATTACAGGAATAAACAATAGATTGCATAATATGAAAACCACATTGTCTCTTGTATAGAGGAGGATCTATTTTGCATTCACACTCCATGGTTTGATCATTGTTATTGCTCAATATGCCCTAGGATTTTCAATAAACTTAACTAGCTTCATGAAGTTATAATGCATTAATTTCACATACCTATGTCCAAAATTTAATATCCATTCATTTATTCAAGTATTTAGTCAACAATCTCTACTGTACTAAGTTGTGGGAGGGATGATTGGATAGGTCCTTGATAGGGAAATAGGACAATATCCTTAAGGGCCTTGAATATCAACTGAAAACATTTAGCTTTGGCAGTCACTGCCTTTAGAACACAGGCATGTAGAATGATCCTCTTCAGTAATCTCTTCCATCTACAATCTTTCCTGCCTTTAATAGTAAACATGTCATCTCTTTTAAAGTTTGCTTCCTAGCTTAAACTGAATACAGACTCCAAACCATTGAATCACGTTAGACATTTTTTTTTTTTTTTGCTCACCACAAACAACTGTAGGATGGCATGCACTTGAACAAACCAAAAGTGATTTCACTCTTCTAATTTTCAGAGCTTTTTGGCTAAAAACAGAGTGAGAAATTCATACCTTTTTCAAGCAGTATGGGTTCTTTTTCCCAATTTCTGTCATCCATCTGGTTCTCTGGAGGTCTTGGAATCAAAGAAAGTGTTAGTTCACTGTGCTGAAATCCAAAAAAGACTGCTAAACTGTGAAAGAAAATTTGCATTCCAGAGACACTGAACGAGTTAGTCCACCACCCTTTTGCAGCAGCAAGGAGAAAACATCTGTATTTTCTGCCTCTTTTGTCTTTCATCAGTTATAGAATGGAAAACCCTGTATTCCCTGCCTGTGTCTTTTATACCTAATTAATCTAAATCACTCTTGGCAGGGTGGGGGAGGAACTAAAACATGGAATTATTTTATTTCTAGTGTCAGAAAATATTACAACCAAGATGCAATTTAAGAGAAGCAAATCACTTCACCACCTTCCCTTTGAGCTCTTCATGAGGTTTCATTCTCATGAACAGGCTCTGGAGCCAGACAGGTATTTGACACACACATCAATAGTGCTCTCTTGAGAAGAAACCCGCACAGTGGCAGCCATGATGATGGCATGTCTTTATGGCTTCTCTAAGTTATGGTGCTGTCTTCAGTCTTCCATTGACAGAAGTATAATTACAAGGCCTTGTTCTCAACAGAAGCCAAATTATTGCCAAATCTGTTCTACTGATCTCTGGAGAATCGAAGTCAGCTCATGACCCTCTGGCTGTTCTCTTTGCCACTCCCAGGAGTTAGAGGCTTAAGGTTTTTTCTTTCTTTTGAAAGAGGATCAAGTTTGGTTCAAACAAGCTTTTCTGTCATCCCCAAGAATACAAAGAGAGACCTTCCATGACCCTAGTTGTTTGGCTCAGACCACTTGTGACTTGCTATAATTTAGGAAGTAATTTTAATTCATAAAGCCAGGTAGAAAATAAACATCTTGGCAGGGCTGAGTTTCAGACAGCTCTGAAGGGAACCAACACGTGAACAGAATGGTATTGGGGACATTTCTAGTCTCTGCTTGCAGATCTGGATTCTAATGGATGACTAATGATGGTTTAATTCTGATCTGAAATTTGCAGGCAGGCAATCATTACTATGTATACATGTAGCTGAACACATCATTGCTTAAGCCTGGGTTTTTGATTTTTCTCCCGGATGGGTCAATTTCCCATGGTAGACAAACACTAAGTAAAAAGAGCATTGTCCTACTTACTATGTTGTGTGATTAACTGTAGACCATTTATATTCTTAGGGAAATTTGTAACACTAATTTTTTTGTGTGTGAGAAATATACTCTTGCTGAGATAGAATCAAAGAAGCAAAGAGCTGGGAGAAAACTTAGATGTTAGATTATTTGATGCCATTTCTTGTTTTCATTCAATGAATACTTATTGATTGCCTGTTATGTCTTACGCACTACCCCAAAAGCTGTGAATGCCTTGGTGTCTTGAACAAACAAGTGTGAAGATAAACAATAAGTATGACAGCAACTAGGTACAGGAGATGATATAACAGAATAAGGAGACAGTCTGGCTCAGGAGAGAGGACTGCTTAAACATGGTGGTGATGGAAGGCCATCTGAGGATGGTGATGACATTTCAAATATGTCTATGAAAGCAGATGTTGTCAGATGAGACTTTGGAGTATTCCCAAATGATTATTCATTCATTTGCTTACTGAAATATACATATATTGAGCTTCTTTAAGTGTCAGGTATCATTCTGGAAACTACCAGTGAAGCTGTGAACAAGATCTAGAACCCTGCCTTATTGAAACTTTGTTCAGTCATCAAATCATTCAGAGTTTCAAAGGATGAAGAGGTCTATTAACTTAAGTCTCTTATTATATAGATGAAGGAATTTAGACCCAGAGGGATACTAAGTATTCTGCCTTATCGATCTTCCAGAATTGTACAAAATTAGACGAAAAACGTGGCCTCCCTGGTGGTGGCCTTGGCAAGGCTAGAATAGAGCCTTAGGCTTCTGATTCATTTCTCTGTCACTGAGCAATACAGGGTCTCCATAAATATCTATTTTAACAATTCTAGTTTCAAACAGTACTAAGGTTAATTAGCACTGTGACTCCTTTTCCCCATCAAGGCCTCCTGTCTAAAGATAACATAATTGAGGACTGTCAAGGTGGTACCTCACAAGCATAGGCATAAGGGGCTTAGTCAGGCCTTGATTATAAAGACAATGGACCCTGCCAGAGTATCTGCAGCAAACTGTACAGAAAAGTTTATGAGATTTCTCACAGACTTATATACTTCTCTGTATGTACTCTAAATATGTGACAAATAACTATTCCATCACTTAATAGGTATTCCAGGTATATAAACTAAACAAATACATACTGCTGGTAAAATTTTTTAAAAATCTGAAGAAACAAAGCAACAAACAGAAAAAAAAAATCTGTATCTTTGTAAACTCAGTATTTGAGGGATTGGGGTACCAGTGTATGTGTCTTATAAATGTCTGCTTCTCTCTAGTAATAAGAGTCATGGAAAGCAGGCTCAAATGGTTGATCAGACACTGATGAACCAATACATAGGGTCAGTCTTTGGAATGGTAATTCTTCCCAGAGAAAAGAGCTATGTAATAATAACTTTACATCTCTTTACATTCTTCAAGAATGCTTCTCACATTTCTTGTCTAATTTTGTACAATTCTGGAAGATCGATAAGGCAGAATACCTAGTATCCCATTATACAGATGAGAAAACTGACACTCAAATAGTTTATGAAATTTTGTGGAAGGTACTGTGAAATTCTAGCTACTCTGGAAAATGACTGCCTCCGTGAAAATGGTCTGAGTATCTATTAATAACCTCTGTAAGTTGCTGACAGCAGGAATTAAGAACACTGGATCTAAGACATCATAATATGAGGCTTCAAACAGGATTAACAATTCAGAGCTCTTGGCTAGAGGGTCCCCATATTTTTCAGTGTACAACCATTTTATCTCGACAATGGCAATTACCTGAGAAAGATAATATACTCAGCCTAATGAATTTTGTTGGCTATATAAAGATTAATTTTGTCATATTCTTAATTTTAACAAAGGTCAGAACACCAAAGAGAAGCTTTGGTACTCAAAAAAAGACCTAGTGTGGGGTTGGGAAAAGAGGACTGCATGGAAACCATGTCATCTGGGTCCTGGACCCAGCTATTTTCTAAAATAGTATTCCACACTAGGCAAATCAACTTTCCTAAAGGCAATACCCTAGTAACTAAGGTGAGAGGATTGGGCAAAATGATTTAAGGAATGTTTTCAAGCTCAACCAAACTATGTACTCATGAAAGACTATGAGACAGCAGCATGCTAAAGATTAATAACTGCATTCTGTGTAATTATTATGTGGATCGAGGTAGAAAGAATATCTGGGAAACTCGGTAATTAGAGTACGGCTGAAGCAGAAGAAAGAGTTTCTGTCTTTGGACTCAGAAGACATAGTTTCAAATCCTGACCACATTTATAGTTACTTGGCATATGATGAGGATAATAATTCTACAGTTCTGCCTACTACTCCAGATTGTTGTGGAGATTAAATGAGGTCCTATTTGTGTATGCTTAGTAAACTCTAAGGACTCTATTAAGTCAAGATGTCAGTTTTTGGTTTTGGTATATAAAAGAATGTGAAAATTACTTTTATGAAGAACTAAGAAATCGATGGGTCTGGAGTATAATAAGGTTTACATAGAACAACCTTTTTACAAAATTCCCAGAAAAGCAAGGGGAAAGTCACTTAGCAATTCAGAAGCCCATTTAATGTAATGACATTATCTAATTATCCCATAATATTATCTACAGGATTCCTTGGATAATCCATTTTTTTTTTCAAAAAAGGACAGATATAAAATATAGGGAATTGATGGTGAATGAAAAGTATTTATAGAAATACAGTGCTTAAATGTAGTAATTCAATTAAATGGTCAAGAGATGTCAATTGAATATATCTCCTAGCCCCTTAGAATCTGTACAGAGAAATACATAAAACTAACATTTGTTGTATTGCTAGGTACTGGGTACTTGCTTTTGTATATGTGAGCTCATTTAATTCTCACAACTTGTAATGTAGACATTTCAATCTTGTTTAGTAGATACAAAAACCAAAGGCCAAAGAAGTCAAGAACATTACTTGAACTTTTGAACTCAAGTTACTTGTTCACTAATTTATCACTAGTTCTGTCATTGTATATGGTTGACCTGCTCTGATTCCTGAGTTAATAAGTCCTAACATGATGTACCTTAAAGTTGTTATAAAGGCAAATTTATTATTTGGCTTGGCCTGAAAGGAAAGGAATTTTCTTTTTTATTTTTCCTTTTTTTTCCCCCCTCTCATGATAGTCTCAAAGGAGTTCTCTGATCTGTTAATTTTACCCCTGGCATGAAGTTCTGATACACAGTCATCAGATCTCACTTCTCTTCCTCCCATCGCCCCAGCACTTCTCAAGGATTATAAGACATTCAAGAGAAGTGCCTTATAACAGCAGTTCCCCAACTATCATAATATTATTAGAAAGGGATTGGCAGTAGTAGGAAATTTCCAGGGGAAGGAGGGCATACCTCATCAATAAGGGTACCTGCATAATGAACATTTGTATACCTAACCCTGAATTGCACCCCACATATTTTTTAAAAACTTATTTTAAGAAAAATAAATGAACGACCAATGGGGCTGGGGGGAGGAATAGCAGTTTCCAAACTATTTGGCATTAGGAACTAGTTTCATGAAGATAATTTTTTCACAGACGGTGTGGGAGTGGGGATCTGCAGTCAAACCTCACCTCTAATGTTAATTTGTATTTGCAGTCACTCCCCCGTGTTAGCATCACCACCTCAGTTCATCAGGCATTAGATTCTCATAAGGAGTGTGCAACCTAGATCCCTCGCATGTGCAGTTCACAATAGGGTTTATGCTCCTACAAGAATCTAATGCTGATGCTGATCTGATAGGAGGCCATGCTCGGGCAGTAATGCGAGTGATGGGGAGCAGCTGTAAGTACAGATGAAGCTTCACTTGCTTACCTGCCACTCACCTCCTGCTGTGTGGCCTGGTTCCTAACAGGCCATGCATGAACCAGTACCACTCTGTAGCCCATGAGTTGTGGGGACCTCTGCTTTAGAAGACCTAGCATGCCACATGAGTTGCACATTTTAAGGTAAAATACCACCTCTCTAGGTATTAAGTTATAGATAAACTAAGTCTTAATGAAGATGTTCTTTTCTGATTTACTAAAGTTCAGATATCAATCCCAACCCGAGTGCTTAAGAATAAATAACAGGGTATAAATTACTTTGTGAAGAATGTGATTTATAGCGCATGACATAGTTGAATAAAATAGCCCAATTGTCCTGATCTTTTTGTCCTTTCTGTTGACTTTTTTTTCTTATGGTTTTAGGACATATTTCTTAATTTCAAAGACAGTTTATGTAGTCTGGATAGAAACAGAAAATTTTGTAAGAAAAATTTATTTTCTAAATTCTATGTTTATAGTAACACATGGGTCTTGTTTGTGCTAGTTTGACACATGGATGTTCATGTCTGGCAGTATTGAACTTCCCTTTACTAGCCCTGCCTAATACACAGATTTTGCTACAATATTCTTTTCGTGAAATGAAGTTTGTCCAATGCAGGCTTATCTGAGACTTCTCAAAGAGGATTAGATGAGGAAATCTCTTGTTATAATACAACACTAATTCCAAAAAGTGTTAAAATAAGGTTTTTTCAGATGCCAAGTTATATCACACCTAGAATAGATTCGTATCGTCATAAATCCACCACCACACTAACCACTCTCTCACTATTCTTAAGTAATTACTCTATGTTCCCATCATCCATTACTCATGTCTCAATAATAGAAATTTATTGTACCCTTTGCCTCAAATCAGTTATTTATAGATATGTCTACCTTTCTCCCATACGTTGGGAACCTTTGAGGGCAGGGATTGCATTTTTGTCTTGTCTGTCTTCCTCTGTACCTACCAGGCTGTTTTACACTTTTTTTTTCTACTTTTTAGACTTTCTACAATAAGTGAGGAGGCAGCTCTGCTCCTCAGAGAAGCATATAAAAAGTTTGTTTAAGGGGGATTTATACGAAAGCTGAGGTAGTATATAGGCACTGGGTGCAAAATGTTGTGCTCAAAAAGACTGGCAGAAGTGAACCAAAAAAAGTTGAAATTCTTTATCTGAATGTTCAGTTATGTGTTTTCACAGCCATCATTTTTGTGTAGGGGGGAAGGGTCATGACATCAAAAGGAAATACATTTTTGAGATTTGATGCCCCTAATAAATTGTTTGAAACTTTTTCTATCTGGAAAAATTAGAATTTGCATTTGAAAAAGACGAATTTTGATTCTGATGAAACAATTGCAATCATAAGATGTCAAAGGATGTTATAAGGCTTGCTATGATTATTTTCAATCTGTTTTGAGACATATATTAGCTATAGATACAAATATAGATTAAAATATAGGTATAAGTGAAAAACATTTGGAAAGGCAAAACGCTTAGAAAGAAATACATGCCTCAGGGGGAGACAGAGCTTTTGGAAGGTTTTGAACTATAGATTTATTAGAACTACCAAGATAAAATGATATCTTCACCAGCAAAGGAAATCCAAATCTACTGCCATCATTTGAGAAGCCTTTCTATGGCCAGAATCAATATGGAGAATAAGATTGTGTTCCATAAATAAGTTAGGTAATATAATTATTTGAATTCAAATAGCGGCACTGGCATTTTAAGGGAAATTTGCTGATTCATACCTCTGCTCCCTTGTTTTTGTACCAGATTGCCATTGTGTTAGGAACACCTAGATGAGCTGTGCTTCACAACCTTTCTCACATTCACAGTTTAGTGGACCATGGTGGTATTCATTCAGCACACTGAGCTAAAGGATGAGGCCTCTGCTGGCCCAAGGTGACCACTCATGGGCTTTGGAAGTCTCAGGCCTCTCCTAACCTACCCAGATATGGTACACATGGAACCCATATGAGGCACACTATGTCTTAGGCTCCCAGTTGAAAAGCTCTGGACTAGAGAATTGCTTTGCATGGTTAAATAGAAAAATGTTATTTTATATAAAGTTCTTACCCAGAGTTCATTAATCCATCAACTAACCGATATTTGTGGAATATCAATTTTTTGTCTGCATACTGTTATAGATGCTGGGAATCCAACAATGAGTTTTCTCTCTTATCCTGAAAGTGTTTGGGAGACAAACTGTCTTAAAATTTCAACATGTTTTTTTTCCTCATTTATCTGCATGTGACTTGCAGGTAGTAAGCTTGAATGTCTTCTTTTTGCAATATAGAGTGTTTATACTGAGGCATAGAATAAGCATGGTGTGATGTAGCAGAGAGAACCTCCATGGGACAGAGAATTAGAAGGACTATATTCTAACTCCACATCTACCACTAGTTATGTTTGTTATCTGTGCCTTAGTTTCTTGAATCTGGTAGTTGGACTAGAATTGTGGTTTTTAAATAGTGTGATGTGGATTCCCCGCAGGCTTCATCCTTTCATTCTTTTTAGCCAGAAGTGATTTTTGGTTCCTTGATAGATGAATCGCTTCTCTGAACAAAGGATTGTGAGAGAGGGAGCAAATAAAGGGAATTGAAAACTCCTGCTTTAGAGTAATCTTTAAGGACTTTTCAAGATCGAATGTTTTCTCTCTCTTTTTTTTTTCCTTTTTGTTCTTATCTCAGCAAGACCAAAACTGTATCTAGAATGTGAGATGTCATTCCTATCTTTCCAAAAGTCTTTCCTGTTCTGCAATATTGTTTTTGTACCTAAAAGAAGCTAATGATGAATATAAGATCTCATTTTAATTTTATAAAATGAAAATTTTAACATTTCTAAATGGCAACAATCACTTTATAGTTTTCTGAATCTTCAAATACTGTGTCTTGATTTTAAATTCTCAATATTGAACACTTATATATACCTATGTAATATGTAAATTATGATAATATTCTTATTTTTATCATCTCATTAGTAGTTAATGTTTATATTACCTATATACTTCATTTATATTCAGATAAAGCATTAATCTTTCAGCTCTTCTACTTGTGAGTTAAAGTTATTTATACAATATTCAAGTATAGAGAAAAACACAACCATATTATATCTCTAACTTAAAAACAGTTGCATTTTGGAGTTTTCTGTACAAAGTTTGCTTGTGATTTAATTTTTAGTTTCACTTATTTTGTTTGTTTTTAATCACAATTGTGTTGCCATCACTGCAGAAAAGTTTATAAGCTATGCCTTTTGACAACTGACTAAATTTTGCTTTTTTCTGATACTCTTACTCCTCCTCACTTTAACCACACTTTCACTAGAGTAACTGCCCAAAATATTTTCTATGAAAAAAGTCCTCAAACTGTTACTGCTGAAAAAAATTAAGATTAAAAATAAAATAAAATTTAGATTCTTTATTAAATTTAGGCTAAAGGCCTTCAACAGCTGGTTGCCAATTATCTACTGTGTGTGGTATACTATGTAAGGTGTACTATGTAAGGGCAAGGTTGGTTACCATTGTGGATGCTGTTATATGCTGTCCAGATCTCTCTTCGGTACTGAGGCTCTCCTCCCAGCTGCTGCGAGTGTTGACAGCTGACAGTTCATAACTGAGACTCGCTCAAGTAATTGCCCTCAATGAAAAGAACCTCTTCACCCAAGGCTACACCTTTTTCTTGGTGGCAGCTTGTATCTACTTACTAGTAAATGAAGGAATATAAGGGCCCTGTAGCTTCAAGAGAGGTCAACTCTGCAGAGCCAACTCAGCTACAGTGTATCCATGGAACCATCAGAGGCCTTTGTTGTAACTGCATCATAGTTCAACTCCTCCCTCTGCCCAGATGTTTTCTGCCCTTCCCACAGGTGTTGTTTGCAAGGACACGTCTTTGTAACTTCCTGTGTAAAAATTTCTGTTGCAGAATTTGTTTCCTAGAAAACACAACTGCATACTGTGTCTTTCTGGGGGAAGAGAGGAGTGGTCACAGTTTAGTCTTAGAGGTTGACATAAAACCACTAAATCAAGTTCATTGTATACAGTGTAGTAGGAGAATCACCACACAATCCTATGGGAGTGGAAGAAGTGACTTATTTTGCTTGGAGTACAACAGAGGGAGAGTTAGGAAAGGTTTTTCAGAAGAAGTGACATTTGACATTCACTTTGAAGAATGAGTAGGCAATCTGTAGACAAAGTAGGGTGTGAGATAATCTGGGTTTGTAAAAGAATGTTGCTTATTAAAGACATGGTAGGAAACTCAGTGTGGCAGCTAGAAGGTGGGTCCACAGGGACAGTGATGGAGAAGGAAGGGGTCATGAGGCATACTACTAATGTTGAAAGTTCTCAAGCTGGAGGGTGCTCTTTTCTCCTAATTCCCCAACTATCAAACAAGGCAACCCCACTCACTAGACATACAAAATGTGATTCAAATAGACATATTTAGAGATATCCCTCTTTCACTTACTTGTTGAAGACTTTCTATTTTCTTCAAAACTATTTTATTTCTCAACCATTTCATTTTAGCCTACTTCAGAGAAGTCTAATATTTACATGAAAAATGTATCTTTTTGTCAGACTTTAAAATAATCATCTATAAGATGACATAAAAATCTCTCCCTCTGTAGTTCTTGGAATTCTACCAGTAGCAATTTCTGGAATTATAAGTGAGAAGATGTAGTACTGGTAATGTAGTCCAGGTTTCTAACAGATAAGTCCCCCTTTCGAACCTAGAAGAAGGGGTTGTGTAGTTGTTCCTAGTATATCTCTGGTAAAGGAAACATTTACCTTTCCCTATGGCTGTTAATGCTGATATATCACAGAGTAATAAAATAATTTGAATTAATGATCATTTTTCAGATGAGAAAACTGAGGTCTAGAAAGAAGAAACTACTTACCCACGGCCATAGAGTGGATACTGCCAAAGCCAGAAGGCTAATTCATGTTCTTCTTCTAGCAACTTTCTCCATGGCTACATAATGAGTTCCTCAGATTCCTCTCTGAATTGTTGAGAGGCAGGAAGCTGGGGTATCAGTCCCACGTCTGCCCCTTTTGTGCTCCATGACTCAGGTCCAATGGATCAGTTCTCCAGGTCTGTTTGCTCACCTGTGGTATGAGAGAATGGATTCAAGGAATTATGATTTCTCTCCTTCCTCTAAGAGAACACGTGCCTACTGGGCCAACTGGAGACTGAAGGGGGAGGAATGTAGTAAAGGGAGCTGGCTAGTGAAGGTTCACATGTCCTCCTCCATCATTCTCTAGCCCAGGATGCCAGTCAACTGCATTCTTGGAACTTTTATTTTTCTATTAGGGGGTATTTTGCATTAGCCTGATTTTAGGCATATTTTATACTTTTTTTCTTTGTAGCAGAAATGTTCAGATTACATGTCCTTCGAATACCTGTTCTTCTGTAGACCATAAAGTCTTTCACAGAAAGTAACTAAACCTTATATGTTGCTGCTAGTTTTGAGTAAATGAGCTGAATCTTGCCAAGCCTCAGTGCAAACAAAAACATTTTCTGGTCAAGCATTTTCTGGTTATTCAACTCCATTACAGGGCTTGCTTTAAAAAAGAAAAGTTAAAACCCACAGAGGAGCAAAACACAAGCCCTGGGAAGACAATTTCCATCCACATGAGCTCAGATTGTCAGAGCAGAAAAGAAGCAGGCCCTCATTCTCCATACCATCGTCATCTCCAGACTCTCATCCTATGCTCTTCTGCAATTTTCATTTCACCACTTCAAAATGGGGGGAAAAAAATAGGTTAATAGTTTCCATGAGTTTAGACTGTGACCAGAGGCACACTAGGCAATTTCTAAACCACAGGCAACCACAGCTTTGAGGAAAGGATGATGATGGATTTACCAATTCATCTTGGGATGAATTCCAGAGTTAAGGGAGTCAGGCCAGCACTGTGCTGCCAGGGTGAGATATAAACAATATTCCTTCATTCATTCTTTCTGAACACATTCATCCCAGGCTTATTTCTATTCCAGATAGCATACTGGATGCTCTAAAAAGACAGAAAAATACATTCTTAAGACATAGTCTCTGCCCTTACTGAAATTAAAGTTTAGTAGAGGAAATAGACACAATTAATTATTGTGCACACTTTAAGTGCTGTGAGAAAAGTAAAGAGCTCATAAATGGGAGAGAAAGAAGCAATTCACTCCAACTGGCACCATCAAAGTAGGCTTCACCAGAGAATTGCTTTCTGGTCTGTACCTTGAGAGGTCAAAATGGCAAATTGTGGTACATCTAGGCGTTTGTCAAAGCACAGAAGTATGGAAGTTTCTCATAGGTTTGAACAAGAGTGAGCAGTCTGGGATGTTATGAGAAGCTACGTCTAGAAAGGGGGATTGAATACCATGTAAGGATTTAGCTCTGTTTATTATACATTGGGGCAGCATTAAGTTTTTGTTGTCAGGAAAGGTAGTTGTACTTGGTCACAGCTGTGTTTGGGAAGGGAAACTGGAAGTCATTGGAGGGGCGAGGAGGCACAAGGGGAGTATTACAAGAAAAGAGATGCAAACAAGGAAACCGGTTCAGAGGCCATTGCTATAGGGCAGATGTGAAGACACCTGTAACCTATGCACAGGCACTTCTTGCTTCATAGACATTCAATTTCTCATGGTAACAGGGCAGCTACTCCTTAATTTCCACATCCCCTCCAGTTCTGCATCTTTCTACTGCAATCAATCCCTATCTCAGGTTTATTCCTGATTGTAAACTCAGTGAGTCAGTCCAGGTGAAACATGGTTGTTTGATAATAGCATGGAATTCTAGGAAAGAATGGAAAGTTAACAGGCAATCTTTCAGAGTCCTGACTCCCTTAAGTGATATCGCTTTTAAGGGGTGGTATGTATTTTTAAAGTTCCGCATATTTTTGAAGCCAGATGAATTGGTTTTCTTAATTCATTTCCAGAATAAGATCCCCTCTACTTCAACATTTCCGTCAAGAGTTTATGAACTTGACACTTGGAAATGGTGTTTGAATCCAGGCTTTAATTGATAGGAAGCCTCATTGATTTTGCTGAGCTCCGATTTGGGTTCTGCAGCCAGCATGCTCTGTCTCAGTCATTAGACTACTCTCTAAAATGTTAGGGGCCTTGGTGACCCCACTAAATCTTTGATGACGAATCAAGTTTTAGAAATAATAGTAAAGTATTAATTGGAGATCCTAGGTGGTATAATTCAGGAGGCAACAAACTATAGCCTGGTGCCAAATCCAACCCACTGCCTGTTTTTCATAAATAAAATTTCACTGGAATACAACTACACCCATTTGTCTACCTGCTGTCTATGGCTGCCATCAAGTTGCAGCAGCAAAGCTGAGTTGTTACGACAAAGCCAGAAGTATGTGCTATTTGGGCCTTTACAGAAGAATTTGTCATCACCCTTGATGTAGGGAACAAAAAAAGGAACAAGGGTTGAAGTCAGAAAACATGTGTTCTAAATCCTGGACTTGCTGCCTACTACCTAGGTGATCTTAGAGAAGCTACTTGACCTGTCTAATTATGTTTCCTTTTCTCTCTAATAAAGAATATACTGCCTGTGATAAGCACATGAGTCAGTGTGTTTTGAAAAATAACGTATGGAGTTCCCCAAGTCCCAGTGTAACATTGTTTTTGTTTCCTTCCTTAGAACACTCTGGAGCAGTGCAACGTGTGTTCCAAGCCCATCATGGAGCGAATTCTCCGAGCTACCGGGAAGGCCTATCATCCTCACTGCTTCACCTGTGTGATGTGTCACCGCAGCCTGGATGGAATCCCGTTCACTGTGGATGCTGGCGGGCTCATTCACTGCATTGAGGACTTCCACAAGTAAGCGACCTACTCTCCCTTCTTCAGCCTGCCGGTCCTCCTGGATTCTGCTCTTATTGCCTGGGCTGAACATTCTTCTCTTTCAAAGCTGTAGAATCTCAGAATTTAGTGGAAACTTTAAAAGAGCTTATTTGACCAGGCTCGGTGGCGCACCCCTGTAAATCCCAGCATTTTGGAGGGTGGAGGCAAGAGGATTGCCTGAACCCACAGGCTTAACACCAGCCTGGGCAACTTGGCGAGACCTCGGGTGTCTACAATAAATCAAAAAATTAGCTGGGCATAGTGGTATACACCTGTAGTTCCAGCTACTTGGAAGGCTGAGGTAGAAGGATCACCTGAGCCCAGCAGGTTGAGGCTGCAGTGGCTGTGAACAGGCTACCACCTCCAGCCTGGGTAACAGAGTGAGACTCTAACTTAAAAAAAAAAAAAAAGAAGAGCTTACTTATGAATGCATCCAATGCAAAAATTAGTATCAGGTAACCCACGTGGTCATCCAGCCTGGCATTTGCTTCAAGACTTCCCTGGGTTTGTCCATCGCATCTTTGGGTGGCTCCAATTGTAAAAAAAAGTTGACTCAGCCATAGGGTATGTGTGTTAGAAAGAGGCAAATCCTGGCCTAGACAGGAACAAGAGGTATGACATTTGGAAAATTGCCCAACTTCTTTGAGCTCATCAATTTGGTCATTAGACCAAACCTTGTCCTAAAGCTTTCTCAGCTGTGACAACCCTGAATTCTCTCAAAAGCTCACCTCTACATCTCTGTCATTCTACAGGGAGGAGGTTATGGTAGAAAGACACAGAGAACAATTCAGTCTTACTAATGCAAGCCTCTCACATATCCAGAAGCAGTTTCATGCCATTGTCTACATATTCATGCCCTTCCCTAACCTTTCCCCCACCCAGGCTTTCTCTTTCTCAGGTTATGGTCTAGTGAATGAGTTAGTACAAATCATGCAGTCTTTTGAGGAGGATTAGAAAGTGGAGCCCTAATATCAAGGCAAATTACTCACGGGTTTGGAAAAATATGCCCCACTTCCTCAATTCTCCCATTTGTAGGTCCCTTTTTCCTCTATTATAGCTGGGGTTTTTGTGAAAATTACACCGTCTTGTATTTTCCTTTTCCTTTGTTTTTGTTTGTTTGTTTGTTTTTGAGTTGGAGTCTCACTCTGTGGCCCAGACTGCAGTGCAGTGGCACACTCCCGACCACCGCAGCCTCGACCTGCTGGGCTCAGGTGATCCTTCCACCTCAGCCTTCCAAGTAGCTGGAACTACAGGCGTACGCTACCACGCCCAGCTAATTTTTGATTTATTGTAGAAATGAGGTCTCGCCAAGTTGCCCGGGTGGGTCTCGAACCCGCAGTCTCAGGCAATCCACTCACCTCAGCCTCCCAAAGGACTGGGATTACAGACTGAGTCACTGAGCCCACTTGTTATACATTTTTAAGGACTGTGTTAAAGCTATAGATGCGATAGTAGATGGTAGATTCAAAAGTTTTCTGGCTTGTGTTTGCCAGGCAGTGGCTTTGAGGGCAGTTTTTGAGGCTTTCAAAGAGATGAAGCTCATATTGCTCACCACCTTGGGTATCTGTTCTCTGGCCTCCGAATGTGCAGTATTGTGGGTTAATTTTCACCACTCTGTTGATTGTCAATAACCCGGAAGCACTTACCATAAGCAGTGTGGGAATCTGAGACTCCTATTTTTAAAATGAATTTCCTGACCACTTTCCAACTAGCAAAAAAAGTAAAAACCCCACCAAAAGACGTGAGGCTGAATGAATTTTAAAAAACCCTGTGGCAGAAATTTCAACCTGAATTAGACAAGGAAGGGCTTACTTTGAAAGGGCAGTCACAGCATAAATTGTACTTCACGTTATTGATATTTTTAGCTTGTAATTACACATAAAAAACCCTGCATCTATTTAAGGGAAGTGAAAAGGTATCAATGGGGAGCATATTCTATCACTGTTTCAATCCTTTCTTAGATTTACCCTAATCCAAGAAAGACTGATAGATAAAATCAGAGCATACACATTACTGTTGCTGGAAATAATGGATATATTACACCCCTCAATTAAAACAGGAAATCAATTCCGATAAATGTAAGTTTATATCTGTGCCAGTTATCTTTCATTTATTGGGGCAGGGAGCATAATTAGAGACTTGCAACTGGTGACATATGTATGTGGGTCTGAAAGCTCCCAGAAAGCAGACTTGAGCAACTAAAAGGGAAAAAAAAAATCTTAAACTTCCAGATGCCTGTCCTCACTAGTTCAATGCATATTAAAACATAAATTATTTTTTTTAAATATGTTATTTTCATGACTGGCAGATATATAGGGGGAGAAGTTTGTTGTTGTTGTTATCTTTTCCCCATTTCCCAAAGGAAAATAAGAGAATGTTACACAAAACTCTTATTTCTAAGCCTCAAAATTACTAGAACTACTAGAACACAAAGCAGCTAAAAGTCCAGCACAGGATGGGCATTGCAAGACCAAGGAGAGGATAGATAAAGGACTGCAGCCTCCTTTTTCAGACAGTTTTTCATGTCTTGTTTTTGGTCCTTCTGAATGGGCCTCCCTTTTGGGGCTTTTAGGAAATGTATTTCAGTTCAGTTCAACTCACATTTATAAAGAATGCTCTGGGTCAGACTCGGTGGCTCAGCCTGTAATCCCAGTGCTTTGGGAGGCTGAGGTGAGTGGATTGCCTGAGTCCATGGGTTCGAGACCCGCCTGGGCAACTTGGCAAGACCTCATCTCTACAGTAAATCAAAAATTATCCAGGTGTGGTAGCATGTGCCTATAGTTCCAGCTACTTGGAAGACTCGGGTGGAAGGATCGCCAGAGCCCAGCAGGTCGAGGCTGCATTGGCCGGGAGCGGCCACTGCACTGCAGTCTGGGTGACAGAGTGAGACTCCAACTCAAAAAAAAGAACGCTCTGTGTGCCAATTACTGTGCTGAGTGCTGAGAGAGAGAGATACAAGGAGAGAAATTGCACAGATATATATAGAGAAGTCTCTGTCAGCAAGGAGCTTGCCAGGGAGGAGGGCGGCAGAGAAAATGTGCAGACATAAGGTATAAAGGGCCAAACACCATGAGAAAGGCACAGGTAAGGGCTTGTGCTGTCAGCGTCAAAAGAGACCACTAAACTCTGTGATCAGAGCAGGCTTTATGGAAGGAGAATTTGAAGAGTTTTTAAAGTGAGAAACAAGGAGATTCCTGGCAAAGGGGAGGACTTAGGACAAAAGCAAGGGCACAGAGTTAGGAAAGAATTCTGTATGTTCAAGGAAGATTTGCTTTCCTGTAACTGGAGCAGCCTGGGAGTGGAGGTTTACCTTGAGATACAGGAGACCTATGAGAAGGGATTTATCTCACCTGCTTAGTCTACCTTTTTTAAACCAGTGCTTCCCAAACTTGAATGTGCCTACAATTCACAGAGAGATCTTGTTAAACTTTCGATTCTAATTTGGACCTGGGATGGGGCCTAAAGTACTGTATTTCTGACAAGTTCCCAGGTGGTCTTGGACTGCACTTTGAGTAACAAGCTTCTGAAATACTATTTTTGAGGCCTTGTTCATGGGCCATCCTCTTTGTAACCACCTGTGGTCAATGTTGGCTTATGTTCTCCTGCATTGGACATGAACCCTTTCACAGACATCATTTCAGAATACTGCTACAGACTTAGTTCCCTAGCAGACTGAGTATCCCCCCTGCCCACACGCACACATATATGCTTTCCCATTTCACCTAAACAGTCATCTTTAAAGACCCAACTCAGGTAACATTTCTTCTAAGAAGACGCTTCTGATCTCAGTTTGTCCCTGTTCCTGTGTTTGAATTTACATCTCCTTCTCTGTTTTATAGATTTTTGTAAATCTGCTATAGATAGCACTTACCACCGTCTGACTAGTACTGATATACATATATACATTTAATTTGTGCAATAACCACCTTAAATCATTTTTGCAATAATATAGGATATGTATATAGAAATGAACAAAACAAATGTAGAAATGTATAGAATTTTGTATTGGGTCTGTGCTAGAGTCCTTCTTGTATTCTCAGTGAGAAAGCCCCGGAAAAAAAAAACACCATTTCTATATGTCAAGGCTTTATTCCACTATCTGTGCTTTCTTATCAGGAATATTACCTTCATTTATTTGTTTAATCTGCATCCATATGTTGATTGCCAGAAATGTGCCAGGATACAAGATGACTAAGATCATCCCTCTCTGAGCCTCAGCTTTCTTGGCTATAAAGTAGCAATGATAGAAGTACTTCCTCGTAATGTTGCTGTCAGTAGAAAATAATGTCGGCCGGGCTCGGTAGCTCAGCCTGTAATCCCAGCGCTTTGGGAGGCCGAGGTGAGTGGTTTGCCTGAGCCTGCGGGTTCGAGACCCACCTGGGCAACTTGGCGAGACCTCATCTCTACAATAAATCAAAAATTAGCCAGGTGTGGTAGTGCGTGCCTGTAATTCCGGCTACTTGGAAGGCTGAGGCAGAAGGATCGCCAGAGCCCAGCAGGTCAAGGCTGCGGTGGCCGGGAGCGGCCACTGCACTCCAGTCTGGGCGACAGAGTGAGACTACAACTCAAAAAAAAAAAAAAGAAAATAATGTCAAGTATGTAAAGTGCTTAACAGGGCTTGGCACATTTTAAGGACTCAATAAATGGTAGCTTTAATCAAAAGTGTTTTCTTCAGACTTATTTTTATTATTATTAGTGTCCACTCAGTGAGCTAAGCCTTGAAATAGACCACCTGGAATTTTGAGCCCTCCTTGAATTGCTGTCTGAGGAATACTGTGGGGACTGTGGGAACAACCTCCTGTCCCTTCACTTTGCTTTTTCCTATCATGGAAATGAGGTCAACTGGTAGGAAAGAATCATAACTCAGAAAGAATACAGTTTATGTCTTTCCAAAGAGGAAGGACCTTGAGATTGAACATACAGCCCAAATAACCTCTTTTTTATAGAGAAATATGGCAGATACCTCACTTCATTAGATACAGCCTTTTATTTTTCTGCACCAGTCACAGTGGCTGTTTCTGAAGACTCAGAGATAGAGCAAAGTCCTATCCTTTGAAAGTTTACAGTTCAGTGGTCCCCAAAGATATGCAAATAATTACTACCAAAATAGGTAAATTTAGTGAAAGCATTTTTATCCTGGAGAAGCAACTAATTCTATTTGGGGAAATTGAGGGAGGCTTATTGAAAAACAAAATGTACTTCTGTCCTCACAGAGTTTAGGGAAAGAAAATTTTGACAGTTGATCCCAGAAATCTGCTTATTTCACCACTGATGACCCAGATTTTAAAATAATTGAGTAATCCAAAGGAATCTTTTGCCACTGAATAAACTCCTTGCATAAAATACCAATTATAACAACTCTGATTACTGCTGCTGTGGTACCATGATCCTTTTAATTTTTCTTTCATAGCAATCAATTGATCTACTGCTTAATTCATATTTATTTAGATTGCAGCCGTACAGATGCCTTTTGGGTGCTGCCAGGAAAATTAATATGTACATATAGAATATAATGTATGTAAAAATGCTTTGACAACCACAAAGTGCTTTGCAAAGTATCAGATTACTATCATTATTTCTTTTTAAGTCTCACTACAAATAGATAAATTTTAACATCATTAATTTTAAAACCATTACCATGAAAAAACTGAGTCGCACAGTCAGTTTTTCTTTTTTAAAATTTCTTCAGTTCTTATCCATGTCCATTTCAAATCATGTCTCATTTCACACCTTCAAAAATACCACCTTTAATTTCCAGAAGATACAGATGGATGGATACATGACCTATATTTGCAGTCTATTAATCTCTCATGAGAAAAAAGGTATTAGAGACCATTGGTCATATTAAGAAATACTAAGCCGGGCTCTGGCTCAGCCTGTAATCCCAGCACTTTGGGAGGTTGAGGTGAGTGGATTGCCTGAGACTGCGGGTTTGAGACCCGCCTGGGCAACTTGGCGAGACCTCATCTCTACAATAAATCAAAAACTAGCTGGGCGTGGTAGCGCGCGCCTGTAGTCCCAGCTACTTGGAAGGCTGAGGCAGAAGGATCACCTGAGCCCAGCAGGTCGAGGCTGCAGTGGCCAGGAGCGGCCACTGCACTCCAGTCTGGGTGACAGAGTGAGACTCCAACTCAAAAAAAAAAAAAAAGAAATACTAAAAAATTTGAAAATATTAAAATTATTTACCAGGAGCCTCAAAAACATATACACACATATATGTATATGTGTGTATATATGTGTCCTTATACACGTACCTTTAAAAGTGCTAAACTCCTTTGAAGAATAAAGAACTTGACAGCTCTTAAACTCTTTCTTTTCAAAAGGTTTAACACAACAAAAGTGTAGGAAATGCAGACTTAGTCAACCTAAGTTTGGTGTAATGTATATTTAAACTCACTAACCTCTGTCCTTTTGAAAAGCTGTATATTTGAGGCTTCTTGTGTCAGTTCCTAGAATTCAGAGCACAGTTCCAAGAAAGAGGCTCTAAAAAGTGAGAAAAGGTGAAGATACCAACCTCAGAATATTTGTCTAGGACCTCAGGAGTGCATACAAAAGTCTAGAAGCAAGAGTTAGGGGCCAGACAGGACTTTTGTTCTCCTCTCCAGTTAGACTAACCCATGCCCAGGGTTTGCATTCGGAATCAATCT
This sequence comes from Tarsius wallacei, assembly GCA_963574415.1. Classification (NCBI taxonomy): domain Eukaryota; kingdom Metazoa; phylum Chordata; class Mammalia; order Primates; family Tarsiidae; genus Tarsius; species Tarsius wallacei. The sequence goes on from CAUYQG010086516.1 coordinate 83,504, forward strand.
AAAAGTGACTTTCATACCACATACTGTGGTAGAGAAATTTTAGATGTTCTTCACACCTAAGCAGTTCACACACTCACCTCACCAAATACCACAGTATTTACTGAATACCACAGTATTCAACCTCTGGAAGAACCTCAACAATGTTACTTTACAGATGAGGAAGCAGATCCACAGACTGTTTCCACCTTTTCATTTTATCTGTCTCCCCTCTTTGTCAGTGTCTGTGCCCAGTGCCTAACCAGGACTCTCTCTCTCTTCATTTTCAGGAAATTTGCCCCTCGATGTTCTGTGTGCAAGGAGCCTATCATGCCGGCCCCAGGCCAGGAGGAGACTGTTCGTATTGTGGCTCTGGATCGAGATTTCCACGTTCACTGCTACCGCTGTGAGGTCAGGTCGACAACCCACCCTGCCAGTCCCTGCCAGGCATCGAAGGGCTGGTTAGAGCTGGGTTTTCATAGACATAGCAATTAATACTTCTGAGAAAGGCCTTAGTGCCTGTGCTCATAGAACTTGGATTTTAGACCTGACACTGGCATTTAACGCAAGTGCTGTTGAATAAGTCACTTTACCTCTCTCAGTCTCAATTCCCTCACCTGTAAAAAGGTTCTGAAAAAGGAATCAAATTCTTCACTCCTCCAAATATGGCTGTTAGACTAAAATACACACTTGTATAGTAAAGGACATTGTACATTGAAAAGTACTAAATTAGTGAGAAATGATGCTATTGTTATACTGAATCTTTAACTTTGGCTTCAGTGCTTTAGTTAATTACTGATGCCATTGTCACCCATTGAGAAGGATAAGTAAGAGTGCATTCACTTCAGAGGGATTGGAACTTCTTGTTCAAAGTCATGGAGATTTATTTATTTATTAGTAAGCACTGACTGAGCACTTGAGACAGGAGGCCAGATGACAGCTAAGGGCTATAGGAGAGTTGTATCTGTCTCCCCTCACAACGTGCCATGGGAATACATAAAACAGATTTGTAATCCAGGATAGAAGCAATTAGGAGGGCTTTTCAGAGGACATCAGCTGACACCTAAGAGACAAATAGCCATTAATACAGGGACAAATAGCCATTAATACAGCAAAAGGAAAAAAAGTCTTTCTCCTTATATCTTTTTTTTTTTTTTTTTTTTTTTTTTGAGTTGGATTCTCACTCTGTCCCCCAGACTGGAGTGCAGTGGCCGCTCCCAGCCCCCACACCCACGACCAGCTGGGCTCCGGCGATCCTTCCACCTCAGCCTTCCAAGTAGCTGGAACTACAGGCGCGCGCTACCACGACCGGCTAATTTTTTGATTTATTGTAGAGATGAGGTCTCACCAAGTTGCCCAGGCGGGTCTCGAACCTGCAGGCTCAGGCAATCCACTCACTTCAGTCTCCCAAGGCATGGGATTACAGGCTGAGCCACCGAGCCCAGCTTCTCCTTATATCTTGAACAACAAAGGATATCAATATGGAAAAACACTATTGTCTGTCCATATTGCCATAACCCTCAAAGAAAAGGGGATAAGCAGGCCTGCACCTACATTCCTGAGAATTAGCAAAAGAAAGCATATTCCCTTATCTCCAATACATTCCCTGTTAAGTCACTTAAAGAACCCTTAACCTCCTGTAGACTGTACTCACACAAATGAGAGGAATGAATCCCTATTCACTCCCTTTTATCCATGGTCATAGATTTGAAAATATAGCACCCAAGTAGCTATAAACCTTGTAATTTATATAACTTCTAATCAAAAGTATGTTGTCTTGAATAATGTTTTACTTTAACTCCCCTACTCTACAGCAAGCTTACTCAACTCTTCAGTTTGGTATTACTGATAATTCTGTGAGCTACCTTTTGGTGGCTTGTGCCAGAAAATACAGACCATAAATGTTACTATTAACAAAATGTGACTGTAACTTGAGTTTTGTACAATGTTCCATCAGTTGTGTAGTCAATGTATAGGTGCCAGCAACCTAAACTTATAAAAACAGACTGTGAAACCTAAGGAACAAGCAGACTGGTTCCCGAAATGCCAGGAGCCAGTTTCTGTCTCCCTGAATTCTGAATTCAGAACTTCTTTCTGCCAGTTTTCTGCCTCTCAATGTATTGGTGTCCAGAGATAGCACCTGAACATTCACTCACACAGAACAATACTACATTCAGATAATGTTTTTAAAATGTTTTCTTATCTTGATTCTGTTACCCACACCCTCTCCTTTCAAGCAGTCTTCTGATTTTCTCTTGGCTCTGCTGAGTGCCCCTTCTTCTATCTGTGCAGGGTAATATGGACTTCCTTATTACTACAACCTCCTGAGACTGATTTGTCTTGTCCGACTAGGAGATCTTTCCAGGACACAGGCTGGCAGTGCTGTGAAGGTTGCCCTGGCTCCCTAGGAGTACGTTCATTCCATTTCCTGACTTAGCTATAGTTGAACATCTGTTTTATGTAACATGCTTTTTTGTTTTTTGATTTTTGGGGTTTTTTTTTGTTTTTTTGTTTTTTGGGTTTTTTTTTTTTTTTTTTTTGCCTCTCTCTCTGGCCTTGATGTCAATAAAGATAATACAAAACTTCCAGCTTGTACACAAGACTTTAGGACTGGGGAAGTCAAAAGAACAATTTTCAACCATCATCTTTAAAGTGATTCAAATCATGAGTGTCTATGAGCTAAGAGTTTTTTGTTGTTTTTTTTTTTGAGTTGGAGTCTCACTCTGTCGCCCAGACTGGAGTGCAGTGGCCGCTCCCAGCCACGGCAGCCTCAACCTGCTGGGCTCTGGTGATCCTTCCGCCTCAGCCTTCCGAATAGCCGGAATTACAGGCATGTGCTATCATGCCCGGCTGATTTTTTTTTATTTATTGTAGAGATGAGGTCTCGCCAAGTTGCCCAGGCGGGTCTCGAACCCGCGGGCTCAGGCAATCCACTCACCTCAGCCTCCCAAGGCGCGGGATTACAGGCTGAGCCACCGAGCCCGGCGAGCTAAGAGACATTTTAAAGGTCTGTTTTCCAGATGGAATAAC
>CAUYQG010086519.1:0-14565 GCA_963574415.1 Tarsius wallacei
GGAGGGCGGAGTATGGGGATCATGTCATTTTTGGTCAAAAACTCCTGAACATTCAGTGCAGTGCAGGCAAGTGTGTTATCATGCCGTAAGAACCAGTCACCTGTTTGCCACAACTCGGGACATCTCTTCTGCAAATCGTGATGCAATCTTCTCAAAACTTCCAGGTAAAAACTTTGGTTGACTGTTTGATCTGGAGGAACAAATCCTGAGTGCACAATCCTTTTCACATCAAATAAACGAATAAACGATCATTGCTTTCACATTTGACTTCACTTGTTATGCTTTTTTTGGGTTATGGGGAAGTAGCGGTTTTCCATTGGCTAGATTGTTGTTTCATTTTGGGGTTATAACTGTAGCACCAAGATTCAGCTCTGATTATGACTTTGGAAAAAAAAAATCAGGGTCAGCCTCCAACTGCTCCTTCAATGCACGATGCACCCAAACAATTATCTCTTTGTTCAGGCGTGCGCATGAGTGAGCATGCGAGACACGAATTTTGTTGAAACTCATTTCAAGTCTCAATTTTCAGATACAATTCACTGACAGGAACTCCATGACACCCCAGTCAACTCCACAAGTTCATCAAGAGCCCAACAACAGTCTTCCAAGATAGCTTGATGAATTCTTACATTTTCTTCAGACTGGCCAAAGGATGCCCAGCACGAGACTGATAGTCAATTGACACTTCACATCATTTAAAATGAGAAAATGATTTGTAAACTTGTGTTTTACTCAGAACAGCATCTTTGTAAGCTTCTGTACCATAACAGCCATTTCTGTACCATAACAATGCATTTTTCCCCAACAGAAAACAAAATTTCACTACTGCACATTGTTCGTGTAAAGCACCCATCGTGAAATGGGCAAACATGTTGAAAGAATCTTAACAACAACAAAAATTCACTGAAGTGGAATGAAGCCTCTCACAGCAATGTCAGCTGATACACTGATGCCTTGGGTTCCTAGAACATTTATCTAGCAGGGGAAGCCTGTATTACAAAGGGCTTGCCCTCCAAAATATAATCCCAGTTTTTTGGTGGTCCTCTCTTGTATTTTTGTTCTGAATCACAAGAGGCTTCTTTTCATTCCATTAGCAACACTTTCAATTTGCAAATTGAATATAATGTATAGACAAAAGAATAATGTTAGCAAATTCTCTGTTAGGCAGTGGTGGTGTTTTCACAGTTAAACACAGGAAAGCCCATCATTTGGGACCTATTAATGGTCTGTTTTCCTCATTAGAAGGCCAGGACTTAGTCTGCTGTATTCTAAGTACTTCCACTGCTTAGAATAGTGCTTGGCATTTCATAGGCACTTGCAAATACGTCAATGAATAAGTAAGAGAACAAACAGACAAAAGGAAGCACAATGACAGGAAGAGTATATTTTCAGGGAGCGGTAGGTAATTCACTTTTAGTACTCTTGATTCTTGGGTATTCACAGGGCATCCAGGTGAGGAAGACCAACAGCAAAATGTTTGGAGGTATGAGATGGTACTTCCCAAAGAAACACTGGACAATTCTTTGAGAAAATAATTTTGTTTGAATAACAGTAGTAGACATACAATGTTTTGTGATAAAATTATTGCATTCTGCACAAAAGATAGCTTTTTACACTGAAGGAAAAAGTTTGATTTTCAGAGGAAAAAACGAAATGCAAGAAAAACATATTAAAAAAACACAAAAGTCAAGAGCAGGAAAAAAGAATTTTAAACCAGGCAAAACCCATATCATTTGGCAAAGACTGAACCCAGAATGAAGAGCTCCAAAAGTCAGACCTTTGGGTATGATCTTTAGATTATCCTATAGTGAATATCTAAAAATTATCTAGAATTCAGTAAAATTTTGGATGGACTATTCTTTATCTGTCTTAGTTCATTTTGTGCTGGTATAACAGAATATCATAGACTGGGTAATTTATAATAATCAGAAAAGTATTGGTTTACAGTTACGGAGACTGAGAAGTGAAAGACTGAGGGACTGGCATCTGGTGAGGGCCTACTTGCTACATCATAACATGGCAAAAGATATCACAGAGGAGGGGAGTGCAAGAGAGGTCCAAACTCATTCTTTTGATAAGGAATCCACTCCCATGATATCAGCATTAATCATTTTATAGGGGCAGAGCCCTCATGGCCTCATCACCTATTAAAGACTCCACCTCCCAGCACTACCACGTTAGGGATCAACTTTCCAGCATATGAACTTTGGAGAACAAATTCAAACAATGTTTAAACAATGTTTATGAATACCCATACACAGTCATAGAGGTTGGTTTTGTACTGGCAATATGTATTTAAAGCCTGCAAATGTTTATATCCTATGATCCAGAAATTCTACATTTTGTTAAGACTATCTCTTAACAAAATGATTCAACTATGTGTATCTTAGGAGTCATGAACACGTTATGTGAAAGAGCAGAAAACTGGAAATAACACAGATGTTTAACAGTCAGTGAAGAGTTAAATAAACCAGAGTATATCCACATCATGGACTACTACGTAACCACTTGCCATATCAATCTGAAGATTTCATAAAAACAGGGAGAGCTTATGAAATAATGCTCAATTAAAAAGCAGGAATATAAAGTAATTATGGACAGTCTGGCTGCATCTATGTAAAAACCATTTATTTAAGGAGAAAAGAAAAACTAAAAGGAAATTTTCCAAAGTGGTAGCAATAAGGCTGTCAGATTATAAATTATTATTTTCTTTTCAGAAAGTTTGTTTCATTAATAATAATAATAATAGTTCTAACACTTATGAGGGGCTTTCAATACTAAGTACTTCACATGCTCATTTCATCTTCAGAACAATCCTATGAGATTGATACTAATAATACTCTTATTTTAAAACTAAGAAAATTGAGGCTTACGAGGACTAACTAGCCAAAATCACACACACGTTAGATGGTGGATCTGAGGTTAGTTCTTGGTCTGGCACTTATCAAAGTCCAGGCCTTTAGTCACTACATCTTATACTTCTATTTAGTTTTGTTTTTCAATTAAAAGATGTATTGCTTTTTAAATGAGGCCATAATAAAATCAAATGGTATTTCTTTTCTAATGAAAAAGTATAAAAACCTTAACTGGATTGGCTCTAACTCTTTTAGAAATCAGTGTGTGAAGAATGAGAAAGATGCCAACATTGCGATGGCAGTGACTTGGGACAGGCAGAGAGGGAGAAGACCCCTCTATAGCACCCACCTCTTCCATTGCCTTGTTCATATAATTATTCTTGGCAGCCTCGTGGAGTTCCATGGCTTGCTGGATGTACATTTTCCCAACCAAGATTTCATTTTCCAGCACTGACAGTTCTTTCAGTGAAATGGGCCAATTCAACCGTTCTAATGCTTGGTTTAAAGCTGTCTTGTTTTCCAAGTACCGTATTGGTTTGTTTGCATCTAACCTAAAAAATATAAAAAGAAAAAGAAGAAGCAAAAAAGCAAAGCAAATGACCATAATGGAAAAGATATGGTAAGATGGCTTCTCAATAACCCCTCCCCTGAGAAACATCTGTTGAAGTAGTTATCAGATGTAGGTGACAGAGTCACAGCCATGCTCTCCATCAGAAGTTTGGTAGTTTGCAAAACTTAAAAATAACCATTGATGTGAATTATGGTAGTGACTTTCCCTATTACCTCATTAGATTATCTGATTTTAAAGAAGCTTGATACACATGAATTTTTTTCAGCAATTTTTTTTTTCATATTTGCAGCCTCACATCTGGCAGAACCAAACATGAGTTTCAAAGAGATTTCATACAAGTATGCCCAGCAGTAACTCTGAAAAACAAAGTAAAGCAAAGCAAAACAAACCCCAGTGTTTGCCTTGATGTGGTAATTCTTACAATAGTTCATTTTAGCTATCTTGAACTCCTTTCCTCTTTGCCAGACTAAATAGGCCTAAACTTTCTGACTTTTCTTTTTGGTACATAAGGAACAGAAGCCAAATTTCTGTAGCTGAGACACTACTGAGAAAGCTAGAATGGCATAAAGGCCCAGGTCCTAGATTCTATTTCCAGTCCAAACTGCTTCTGTGTCAGATATTCCTGAAAAGGAAGAGGAAGAGAGGACAATAACAACACAAAAACAATTCATAATTATTGTTATTTTATTGCTGAAAGCACCACTTATTCCTTAAGATATTAAATATTGGAAGAGCACAACCTAAACTCAGCATAACCACAGGATCCAAGTCACAAACAAAACTTGTCTCCAGAAGACAACAAAAATTCTTACTAAAATTCTAAATTGGAAGGATGGCAGCAAGATGGTAGAATAAGAAGCCCCAGGCCCTTGTTTCCACTCAGTGACAGACTCATCAACAATATATGGACCAAATTGCCTTTGTGGGAGTTGTAGTTAACAATTAAGAGGTTGCAGAATCTCAGACAAGTACAAAGCCAAGAAGAGTCATATGGAAGAGGGTAAGAAAGTTTGGTGCATTTTGCCTGCCTTAGCCCCTCCCCCATCTCTCCAGAAAAAGGCCCAACAATTGGGGAAAAAAAACACACACACACACAACTCCCAAATCCTGGCTTCTCCCTTGAATAGTGGAATGTGCATCCCAAATTCTTGTCTTTAGGCGGCTGTCCAAAGGACTGGTTTCTGTTTTGCCTAACTCAGAGAGCTGATGGGAACAGTGGTATATTTTGGATGCTAGGTTGGAGGCCAACAAGAACAAAAAAGAATTCCACTGCTTGTTACAGCATCAGAGATAATGCAGTACTGCAGAGAGACACTAAGGGGAGCAAAATATTACAGGATCCTGAGAAGAAAAAGGCACAAATCTTTTAAACTGAGAAATTATACATTCAAGCCCAGAGAAAACACAACTCCAAAAGGTTTGAGAGATCACAAGAATCTCTACTTAAGGTGATTGCTGAAGGTCTCCCCTGTAAGAAGCCAGTCTGCAAAGACTGAGAAAGGTGGCTGTTTTTTCAAATATCTTAATCTCAACTAAATCTCATAAGGCACACAAAGATATGGACAAGGACATACAAAGAACTGGGGAAACAACTCAAAGGAACAAAATAAATATCTAGAAAGGAATGCTAAATAAATGAAGATATATTAATTACCTGCAAAAGAATTTAAAACAGCCATCTTAATGATGCTCAATGAGCTAAAAAGAGAATAAAGATAACTGATGAAAATCAGGAAAGTGATGCACAAACAAAATGAGAATATCAACAAAGAGATAGAAGGACCATAAAAAAAAGAACCAAACAGAAATTCTGGAGCTTAAGAATGCAATAACAAATGAAAAATTCACTAGAGGGGACTCAACAGTAGACTTGACTTGATCAACAGAAGAATCAATGAACTTGAAGAATAGATTTTAAGTCATAAATTGTCATGAGACAAAGAAGAATATTACAAAATGATAAAAAAAAATTCAATCCACTGAGAAGATACAATTATAAATATACATTCTCCTAGCATCAGAGCTCTTAAGTGAAATAAATTTTGACAGAGTTGAAGAGAGAAATAGATAGCAATCCACTAATAGTAAAATACTTCAGTACTCCACTTTCAATAATGAATAGAGCAACCACACAGAAGATCAATAAGGGAAAAGAGGACTTGAAAAACTCAGACCAATAGTACTTAACCAACATATACAGAACACTCCACTAAACAACAGATACATATTCTTCCTAAGGGTACATGGAGTGTTCTTCAGTTTAGACCACACGATAGGCTGAAAACAAGTATTTAAAATTTTAAGAAGACTGAAAGCCTAGAAAACTTCTGTTCTGACCAAAATGAAATAAAGCTATAAATGATAACAAATGGAAAACTGTAAAATACACAAATAAGAAGAAATTAAGCCACACACTCTTAAACAATCAATATTTCAAGGAAGAAATCACAACAGAAATTAGAAAATATCTTGAGATAAATGAAAATGAAAACACGCTGGGCTTGGTGGCTCAGCCTGTAATCCCGCGCCTTTGGGAGGCTGAGGTGAGTGAATTGCCTGAGCCCGCGGGTTCGAGACCCGCCTGGGCAAGCGAGACCTCATCTCTACAATAAATCAAAAAATCAGCTGGGCATGGTAGCGCATGCCTGTAGTTCCAGCTACTTGGAAGGCTGAGGCGGAAGGATCGCCGGAACCCAGCAGGTCGAGGCTGCGGTGGCCGGGAGCGGCCACTGCGCTCCAGCCTGGGCGACAGAGTGAGACTCCAACTCAAAAAAAAGAAAAAAAAGAAAATGAAAACACAGCATATCAAAATGTCCGAGATGCAGTGTAAGCAGTACTAAGAAGGAAGTTTACAGTGGTAAACATTTCCATTAAAAAAGGAAGATCTCAAATTAACAATATAATTTTACTTCTCAAGGAACTAGAAGAAGAACAAATAAACCCTAAGTTAGCAAAAGGAAGAAAATAATAAAAATCAGAGTAGAAATAAATAAAATAATGTATAGAAAAAACAGAAAAAAGACACTAAAAGTTGTGGTTTTTTTTAAAAGATCAACAAAATTGGCAATGCTTAGCTAGATTAACTAAGAAAAAAAGAGAAGACTCAAGTAACTAAAATCAGAAATGAAAATGGGGACATTACAACTGATGCCACAGAAATAAAAAAAGATGATAAAAAAACTAATATGAACAATATTACCCAAACAAATTGAATAACCTAGAAGAAGTGGATAAATTCCTGGAAACATACTGCTTAGTAAGACCGAATCATGAATAATTTAAAAATCTGAACAGCCCAATAACTAATAAGAAGATCAAACGTATAATTATAAACCTCTCAACAAAGAAAAGTCCAGCACCACATGGTTTCACTGGATAATTCTGTCAAACATTGAAAGAATTAACACCAATCCTTCTTAAATCTGTTTCAAAAATTGAGAGTGGGGAATATATCCCAAATCATTTTATGAGACTGGCTTTACCCTGCTACCAAAGCGGGACAAAGATACTGTAAGAAAAAAAAATTTCAGGTCAACATCTCTGATGAATAGTGATGCAAAAAATCTCAGCTCAACAGTAGCAAACCAAATTCAACAGCACATTATAAAAAGAATACACCACGAAAAGTGGAATTTATTCCTGGAATGCAAGGATGGTTCAACATATAACAATTAATGTAATACACTACATTATCAGAATGAAGGACACAAAACACATGAATATCTCAGTTGTTGTAGAGAAAGCATTTGACAAACTTCAACATCCTTTCATGATAAGAGAACACTCAGCATAGTAGGAATAGAAAGAAACTGCTTCAATATGATGAAACCCATAGCTAACATTGTACTCAATCTAAAAAACTGGAGACTTTTTCTCTAAAATCAGGAAAAAAGGCAACAATGTCCACTTGCCCTTTTGTTTACCATAATACCGTAAGTCTTAGAGAAATTAGGCAAGAAAAAGAAATAGCTATACACAAATAAGTAAAGAAGAAGAAGTAAAATTATCTCTGCAGAACACATGATTTAATATGTAGAAAACCCTAAAGATTCCACAAAAATACTGTTAGGATTAATAAACAGTTCAATAACATTGGAAAATAAAAAAGCAACATGCAAAGTCAGTTGTACTTCTATACACTAACAATTAACAATCCAAAAAGGAAATTAAGAATACAATCCCACTTACAATAGCATCAAAAAGAATAAATTAGAAATAAATTTAACTAAGGAAAAGTGAAAGATTTATATACCGAAAAATTATAAACCATTGCTTAAAGAAGACACAAATAAGTGGAAAGACATCTTTCGTTCATGAATTGAAAGACTTAATTGTTAAAAATGTCCATACTACTCAACGTGATGTACAGATTCAATGCAATTCCTACCCCAATGGCATGTTTTTGCAGAAATATAAAAAATGAACCAAAAATTCATATGGAATTTCAACGAACCCTGAATAGCCAAGACAATCTTGGAAAGAAGAACAAAGTTGAAGGCCTCATACTTCCTGATATCAAAATATAATACAAAGCAACAATAATCAAAACAGTGTACTGTTTTCAGTGAATAGTAATCAAAAGAGTGGTACTGGCATACAGGCAGACATACTGACCAAAGTAACAGAAAAAAGAGCTCCAAAACAAACTCGTGTTGTCATGTCAAGTGAGCTTGGACACAGAGGCCGAGGCTACACAACAGAAAAAGGTCAGTCTCTTCAACAATTGAAAAAACTGAGATCTACATGCAGAAGAATGAAGTTGGGCCTTTACCTCACATCATATACAAAAATTAACTCAAATCGATTAAATACTTAAACTATAAAACTTCTAGAAGAAAACACAGGGGAAAAGATTCATGACATTGAATTTAGTAATGCTTTTCTAGATATAACACCAAAAGCTCAGGAAACAAAAGAAAAAATAGACAAATGGGACCTACATCAAACTTAAAAACTTTTGAGCATAAAAGGAAATAGTTATGCATCAAGAGAGTAAAATGGCAACTTACAAAATGGGAGAAAATATGTACAAAACATTTATCTGAGTAAGGGTTAATATCCAGTATATATAAATAACACCACCAACAACAATAACAACAATAACAACAAAATAACCTAATTGAAAAATGAGCAAAGAACCTGAATAGACATTTCTCCAAAGAAAATATACAAATGGCCAAGAAACATATGAAAAAATGTATAGTATCATTAACCATTAGAGAAATGAAAATCAAAACCACAATGCAATATCCCTTCATACCCATTAAGATGGCCACTATGAAAACAAAATAAAATAAAAAATAATAAGTGCTGACAAGGATGTGGAAAAGTTGGAACCCTGTGCGTTGTTGGTGGTAGTGTATAACAGAACAATTGCTGTGGAAAACAAATGAAGTTTCCCCCAAAGTTAAAAATAGAATTGTCATGTGATCCAGCATTCCTCCTTTGGATTTCAAAATAATTGAAAGCAGGAACTCAAAGAGTTATTTGAATACACACGTTCAATGAGTATTATTCACAATGCCAAAAAGTGAAGTAACCCAAATGTTCATCAACAGATAAGTGGAAAAGAAAATGTGGTATGTACATACAATGGAATATTATTCAGCTTTAAAAAATAAGAAAATATAGTTACATACTACAATATGGATGAAACTTGAGGACATTATTCTAAATGAAATAAGCTACTCATAAAGAGACAAATATCATATGATTCCACTTATATGAGGTATTTTATGTAGTCACACACACAGAAACAGAAAATAGAATGGTAGTTCCCAAGTATAGGGTGCAGAAAATAAGGAGCTGTTCTTCAATAGATATAGAGCTTCAATTTTCAAGATGAAAATGTTCTAGACATCTGTTGTACAGCAATGTGATTATAGTGAATTCTAGTCAACTATATGCTTTATGATTAAGATTAAACTCTGTTATGTGTTTTCAACCACAATTTAAAAAGTTTAAAAATCCAGGCCATTGCCTTGCTAGACTCTGGTGTGGCTGTATGCTCTTTGAGCTATGGTTGTTGCCATACTCCCTGGCTTTGGCCCCCTCCCCCACCTTGGGGAAGTGAATCCTCTCTCTCTCTCTCTCTCTCTCTCTCTGGTTTACTTTTAAGTAAACTATATGTTTTAATATAAAAAAATAAAAGTAGAAATAAACATTTAAAAAACCCAAATTAAGATTCTTGGATTATGGTTTTGTTTGTTTGTTTGTTTTTTGAGTTGGCTTCTCACTCTGTTGCCCAGGCTGGAGTGAAGTAGCACACTCATGGCCACCCCAGCATCGATCTGCTGGGCTCCAGCGATACTTCCACCTCAGCCTTCCAAGTAGTTGGAACTACAGGCATGTGCTACCATGCTTGGCTAACTCTCTTTTTTTTTTTATTGTAGAGACAAAGTCTCAACAAATTGCCTGGGCTGGTCTCGAACCTTTGGGCTCAGGCAATCCACTTGCCTTGGCCTCCCAAAGTGCTGGGATTACAGGCTGAGCCACCAAGCTCGGCTGAATTATGTTCTTAACCTGCTCATGGAGGAAAAGCTTTGACTGTTATTGGACACTAATTAAGGGGAAAAAATCAGGGAAATACAGGTGGTTTCCAGAGGTTTGGCATGAAAGAAGAAAATCTCATTCTTGTTCTCAGCTCTTTCTTAAATTAAAAGAGTTGTGAGAGTAGGTTCAATGAACACTTACAGTACTCTACATTGGATTATGAAGCTTTGTGTAAGTTTTGTACCTCCTTTGCTAAATGAAATTTTTCAAAGCTTAGCTATTTTTAAATGAGTATTGAACTTCCAACAATCCATTGTCTAAGTGCATCTTAGCAGTAAAAAATAAAAATCAATTCTTTCTCAATTTATAAAAATTAGATATAGTTACAAACTATTCTGGCTGAAAAATACAACCAAATAACAGATATTCTTAAGAAGAAAAGCAATCATTCCCTGATTTCAGATACAGAAATTCAACTATTAAAACTCTTAAAGGCATCAAAAAATTATAGAAGAAAGAGAAATGATAAAAAATACTTAAAGTTTCTATATCCAATAAATAGACTTTATTCATAAATTTATTCAACAAGTATTTACAGTATGCCTATTCTGTGCTAGGCATGCTAGGCATGCTGTTAGATACTGAATATTCTTCAAAGAATAAATAGCCATCATTTCCAGCCTTGTAAAGTTTACAATCTGGTAGAGAAAGATAATAATAAGGAAAGATTAAAAAATATAAAATTATAAATTATGACAAATGCCAAGCAAATAGTTCCAAAAGAGAGATAAATAGGAGGAGCTCTGATGAAATGACAGTCACATGGAGCCTGTCATCCAGAGAATATGGAGGGGACACCAAAGCAGAGGGAGTAGCATGTGTGAAATGAATAGTTTCTAAATCTCTAAAATTTAAACCTTTAACATCTAGCTGAATACTTGTAGTATCCCAGGTAGTGCTTGATGAAGATGGAGGCTGGCATTTAAGGAAATCCCTTTCAAATAACTGGCTGACCACAGAGATAATGGAATAGAGACTTCAGTAAACACACATGGCAAGGAATATAATTTTGTAAAAATAATTTGGAAAAACGCTAAACAGATAACTGTAGCCTTCTTAAGCAACAACAGCATTTGATGAGAAAGAAAGACTTTCAGATTTCCAGAAGTACCACATTACAATATCCAAAATATTTAATTCTCAAGAAAAAAATTACCTAATATAGAAAAAAAAGGAAGTATGGCCCATTTATGGGAAGAAAATAAGTTGACAGAAAGAAGTCAACATTGAATTTATTATTTTTAATATGCTCAAGGAAGTGAAGAAAACTATGGACAAAGAACAAAAGGAAATCAAGAGAATGATGTGTAAGCAACTAGCAAATGTCAATACAAAGATAGAAATTATGAAAGGGAACTAAATAGAAATACCAGATCTGAAAAATACAATAGCTGAAATAAAAAATTTATTAGTGAGTTTCAGCTGCAGATTTGAGGATGCAGAAGAAGAAATCAGCAAACTTAATTTGAATTGGTTCTTTTTATTATTAGATTGCTCATTGCTGGCAAATAGAAACACAACTAGTGTTTTTATTTTGACCTTGTATCTTGCAACTTTATTGAATTTAGTAGTTCTAGTGGTTTCAAGGGTAATCTATGGAATTTTCTATATGAAAAAAACATGTCATCTGTGTATAGCAATAATTTTATTTATCTCTATTTGTAATGGGTGGACTTGGTTCTTTGAAAATATCAACAAAATTGACAAACCTTTAGATAAACTAACTAAAAGGAGAGAAGACACAATTACTATTATCAGAAATGAAAGCAGGTACAGTACTATTGACCTTACAAAAATCAAAATAATTACAGAGAATACTATAAACAATTGTATGACAAAAATTAGATAGTCTAGATGAAATGTACAAATTTCTGGAAACACACAGATCACCAAAACTGACTCAAGAGGAAATAGATCATCTCAACATCCTATAACAATGAAACACATTGAATAAGAAATAAAACAACAACAACCTCAAAGAGAAGTTCAGAAGCAAATGGCTTAACTGGTGAATTTCTCCAACATATAAATAATTAACAACAATCCTGCTTAAACTCTTTCAAAAAAAAAAAAAAAAAGGAAGAGTGAGAATACTTCTCATCACAGTCAACAATATCAGAATTACCCTGATACCAAAGCCAGACAAAGATACCAAAGAAACTACAGATCATTTTCCTTTAAGGATATATACATAATGTGCCCCACAATTTTAAAATAAAACAATTTAAAAGTTAAAAAAAGAATACATACATAACTATCCTTAACAACATGCTAGTAAATCAAACCCAACAGAACAGTAAAAGGATTATACACCATAACCATGGGATTTATTCCAGGAATGCAAGAGTAATTCAACCAAAGAAAAGAAAATGCTTTAACGAACCACATCAGTAGTGCGAAAGAAAAAAAAAAACCCACATAATCATCTCAATAGATGCATAAAAAGCATGTGACAAAATTCAACACACATACCTTTTATAATAAAAATAATCAGCAACCAAAAATAGAAGGGAATTTCCTTAACACAATAAAGGGGATTTATGAAAAACCAGTGATTAATATAATACTAAATGATGAAAGATGGACAGTTTTCTCCCTATGCTCAGGAACAAACAAGAATGTTCTCTTTCACCACTGCTATTCAGTGTTACACCAGAAGTCCTAGCCAAATCAATTAGGCAAAAGAATGAAATGAAAGGCATCCAAATTGGAAAAGAATAAGTGAAATTATTTCTATTTTCAGATAACATGTTTTCACACATAGAAAATCTCATAGACTGCTTTCTAAACCACTAGAACTAATAAATTCAGTAAAGCTGCAAGGTACAAGGTTGAAATAAAAACACCAATTGTGTTTCCATGTACCAGCAAAAAAAATCTGAAAATTCAATTTTAAAAATCCAGTTTATAATAGCATCCAAAAGAAAAAAAATAACTTAGAATGTGAAAGGCTTGTACACTTAAACTATAGAACATTGCTGAAGGAAATTAAAGACCTAAATACATAGAAAGACATTCTTTGCTCATGGGTTGAAAGGCATAATATTGTTACAATGGTAATACTCTCCAAAGCAATCTACAGATTCAATGCACTCTCTATCAAAATTCCAATGGCTTTTTGTTTTTTTGCAGAAATGGAAAAGCCAGTCCTCAAATTCATATGGAATTTCAAGGGACCCTGAATAGCGCAAACAATCCTGAAATAGAAGAACAAAGTTGAAGGACTCATACGTCCCAATTTCAAAACTTACTACAAATTTGCAGTAATTAAAACAGTGACATACTAGCATAAGCATAAACATACAGATGAATGGAATAGGATAGAAAGTCCAGAAAAAAACCCAAACATTTATTTATGGTTAATTGATTTCTGACAAGGCTGCCAAGACCATTCAATGGAAGAATGAACAGTCTCTTAAACAAATGGTGCTGGGAAAACTGGATATCCACATGCAAAAAAATGAAGCTGGAACCCTGTTCACTCCCTATACAAAACTTCACTCAAAATAGATCAACAACCTAAATATAAGCACTAAAACCATAAACATATTTGAATAAAACAAGAGGATAAATTTTCATGAGCTTGCATTTGGCAATGGATTCTTAGATTTGGCACTAAAAGCACAAACAACAGCAACAAAAAGATAAATTGACTTCTTAAAAATTAAGAACTTTTTGACATCAAGGGATTTTATGAAGAATGCGAAAAGACAACAGATAGAACGGGAGAAAATACTGGCAAATCATATATCTGATAATGGTTTAATGTTCAGAAGTTTTACAACTCTGTTGCAACAAAAACACAACACAACTTAAAAATGGACAAAGGACTTAAATAGACATTTCTCCAGGGAAGATACACAACAAACACATGAAAAGAGGTTCAACACCACTGACCACTAAGTAAATGCATATCAAAACCACAATAAGATAGCCCTTCATACCACTAGGATGACTTTAATTCTTTAAGAAAAGGAAAACAGCAAGTTTTAGTGAGGATGGGGAGCAAGAAGAACTCACCATATGACCCAGAAATCTCACTACTGGGTATTTATCCAAAGGAAAAGAAATTGGTATATCAAGGGATACCTGAACTCCATGTTTATCGCAGCACTAAGGACAATATGGACTCAACCTAAGTGTCCATCAATGAATGAATGAATAAAGAAAATGTGCTATATATGCACAACGGAATACTACGCAGCTATAAAAAAAGAATAAAATACTGTCATTTGCAGCAACAAGGATGAAACTGAAGGTCATTATGTTAAGTAAATAAGCAGGCACAGAAAGACAAATCTCATATGTGGGAGCCAAAAAATGTTGATCTCATGAAGACAGATTAGAAAGAGAGTTACCAGAGGCTGGGAAGAGTGTATGTGTGTTGGGGAGGAGATGAAAAGAAATTGGTTAATGGATACAAACATACAGTTAGATAGAAGAAGTGAGGTCTACTATTCAATAGAACAATAGGGTGACTACAGTTAATAGTAATGTATATTTCAAAATAGCTAGAAGAAAATATTTCTTTGTTCCCAACACAAAGAAATAATAAATACTCTGATTTGATCATTACTCATCCTATGC
>CAUYQG010086522.1:0-15174 GCA_963574415.1 Tarsius wallacei
TGAGCATGCACACTCAGTGCCAATGCCTGTACACACATGTGCAAACCCAAATGCAAAATGCCAGTTGTTACCATTCATAGGGTTGTTTCCACCTTTTGTCTGTCCTGAACTGTGCTGCTGTGTTTGAGTTCATGCTTTCAGTTCTTTGGGGTATGTATTCCCAGAAGTGGAACTGCTGGATCATATGGATATTCTATGTTTAATTTTTTGTGGAAATTCCATACTATTTTCCACAGTGACTGCACCATTTTACATTTCTACCAGTGGTGCATGAAGGCTCCAATTTCCCCACATCCTCGCCAGCCCTTGTTATCTTCTGGCTTTTGGGGGGGACTTTTTGGATCTGAGAACTGGATCAGCCAGAAATGTTAAGTTGACTTGTAAAAGGAAGAGCACGGCTGAGTTCCCAGAGACTTTGCCAGGTGGAGATGAGAAGTGAGGGACAGTTGGGGTAGCAGCAGAGACACAGGGGAGGGATTTCAGGAGTTGAGGGGAATGTCATGAGTAAAAATGACCCTTTGATGACTTTGAGAGATTGTCATAAAGGTATCAGTTGCTTTATAGGCATACTGTATGCTGGACTGATGATATTTCTAGGAAGGGGACACAGTGAGAGATTAGTGGTAAAACAGCCCAGTGGTCACCAGGCTAAAAAGTAACTAAAAGAAAATCAGATGGCCTCAGAGTTGTCTGTGGTATTGAAAACCAGAGGGCAGTCTGGTACCATCTGTGGGGTTGTGTCGGGAGCTACTGTTGAGCCAGGTTGTCTTCAGGTGTGATGTCCACATGAAGGGATTTTCACGTAGGCCAGAGCTCAGAAGGGAAGCCATCCACACATCCCTTCTGGGGACAAAACATGCACTGGGTGACAGGAATACAAAGTCTAGCTGTAAGTCCAGCTGCAGGGAGCATCGAGGAACAGGGAGTGGCAGTGAGCATGCACACTCAGTGCCAATGCCTGTACACACATGTGCAAACCCAAATGCAAAATGCCAGTTGTTACCATTCATAGGGTCATTTTCACATTTAAATAATAGTAATAACCTGGATCTAAAATCCTCAGTTATTTAAAAAAAAAAAAAAAATTACAAAGACTAAGAAGGGGGAGGAAGCTAGCCCAAAGGTAAATATTGAGATTCCCTGGTGACTCTCTCCAGGTAGGTTTCTTGGGCTGTCCCCTCGGACACTGTACTGGGTCCTTGTTCCATGGCACTGGCTTTCCACAGGCTGTTGCTCACTAGGTGGAAGGTGTGGGTTCACTAGGGACCCAGGCCCATGGGTTGGATGTTGCTTCTCCCAGACACCAGCTGTGAGCATAGGGTTGTCTGAACACTCAGTGCTACCATGCACAACTGTGTCTGCATCGACGGGAAGACTCAATAGAAGGCTGGGGTCATGGGAGCAAGGAGAAAGGAAGCTAGCCATGTGCCCACTGGCATTTTTCCAGGATCTAAAGGGAAGCTGGATCCAAGGGGCTCCCCACATCTCAACCAGGCTCTCCACCCACAGCCCCTTTCTCCCAGAGTACCACATTCTTCTAAAACAGCAGCTCAAACTTCTTTGGGTATCAGGATCCCTTTATTTTTATTTTTATTTTTGCTTTTATATTTTGAGTTGGAATCTCACTCACCCAGGCTGGAGTGCAGTGGCACGCTCCCAGCTACCGCAGCCTCAACCTGCTGGGCTCAGGCAATCCTTCTGCCTCAGCCTTCCAAGTAGCTGGAACTACAGGTACACACCATCATGCCGTGCTATTTTTTTTTTTTATTGTAGAGATGAGGTCTCGCCAAGTTGCTCAGGCTGGTGTTGAACCCGAGGGCTCAGGCAATCCTCTTACCTCGGCCTCCCAAAGTGCTGGGATTATAGGCGTGAGCCACTGCGTCCGGCCCCTTATATTTTTTTAAATGATTAAGAACCCCAAAGAAGTTTCCTTTATGTGGGTCACATCACATGTCTAATGCTAATTGCTATGTTAGAAATTAAAACAAAACTATGTTAAGATTTTTTTATTCATTCATTTCAAAGCAATAATAAAGTCACAAGTGGAAGAAATAAGTTATTATGAAAATAATTACTACCGGGCTCAGCAGCTGAGTCTGTAAGCCAGCACTTTGGGAGGCCGAGGCAAGTGGATTGCCTGAGCCAGCAGGTTTGAGACCAGCCCTGGCTACTTGGCAAGACCTAGTCTCTCTACAATTAAAAAAAATAGCTGGGTGCAGTAGCGCACGTCTGTAGTTCCAGCTCCTTGGAAGATTGAGGCGAAAGGATCACCAGAGCCCAGTGGGTCGACGCTGGAGTGGCCATGAGTGTGCCAAGGCACTCCAGCCTGGGTGACAGAGTGAGACTCCAACTCAAAAGAAAAAAAATTTTTCCCAAAGGAGAAGAAAACATAAATGAAAAGAGTAGCATTGTTTTCTGTTTCTGTGCCTCTTTTTAATGTCTGACTTCCTAGAAGACAACTGGGTTCTCACACCTGCTGCTTCTGCATTTGGGTCTTATGACAGGTTGTTTTGATTGACATTTATGAAGAAAATCTAGCACCTCACAGGTGTATCACTGGAAAAAAGGACCCCCCCAGCACCCCTGAAGCAGTCTTGAGGGCCCCATCCCAAAGTGTTTAGACCACACTTTGAGAAATTCTGTTCTGACCTCCCTGTGTGAATCTTTACTCACATTCAGAAACCTGTGCCCCTAACCCGGGTCCGTCATCTCTTGTCCCATTGCAGTGAGTCCCCCAACCTGGCTATTCAAGCTGTAGTCATGTGGGGTTCATTTCCTTGAAATGCCATGTGCTGGCTGTTGGCCACAGTTCTGGCAGCTCAGTCAGGGACCAAGTGAGTGACTCTGTGCCAGGCCAGCCACACACTCCAAGTGTCATTCCTCACAGCGGTGGGTGACTCAGACGCACCTGCTGGTGTTCCCAGACTTTCTGATGAGGAACTGTCCACAGACACAGTTCCTAGAGGTGGCACATAATGAGGAAGGTGGGATTTTCCTCAGTGCCTCAGGCTTTGCAAGGCAGACCAGCCCTTCCCAGGCTAGTGCCGTGCCCAGGAAGGCCTGTAGGGACCACATCTGGATCTGGTTCCTCTACTTCCCTCGTGTATGCAGCAGGTCTGATGTGCCCACCCTGCTTTTATCTCTTCCTGAGAGGGCAGAGGGGAGTGTTTGAGTAGTGTCAGTGTGGGCCATGGGTGTAAAGTCAGAGACAGGCCCACTCCCTGGGCTACTGCCTATGCTGCAGGCTCCTGAGACACCTGAGGATCTGGTGAGCCCCCCTCCCTCATACCTAGCCCTGTGGGTAGCCTCCAGGGGCTGGTGACACAGTCCTCCCTAATAAACTGACTTAGGGGAAAGGGCGTGGAGAGGACACCAAGGAGACCGGAAGTGACCAGAGATCCTTGGGATTGTGAAGTATACTAAAGCAACACTAGCATTCTGTGGACCTAGGTGGGGTGGAAATAAAGAAAGAAAGCAGTAATGTGTGCTGCAACCTTTGGCCTGTCTCTATCTGGCTTTGCCTCTTGTAGCCCTGCGATCTTGGGGAGCACCAACCTGGCTGGAATTCACAGGCAGGTGCTGGCCATGACCAGTGACCCAGAGCTGCCTTCCTGGGAGACCCTCCTTCCTCCTTGCTGCTCCATTCTCTCTCCCAAGCAACAACTATGTGGACCCAGGCAACACTCCAAAAAGAGCCACTGTCGGCTCACTGGGCGCCCAGGGTGATAGGGTAGGCAGAGAGGATGGCAGGAGAGTAGGCTCCAGGGAAGGACATTTGGCATCTTCTCAGACCTGCTTCAGGCTCCTGCGTTGGCAGCTGGGGTTTTCTTGGTCCTGCCAGGGCAGGACAGCCTCAACTGGCTGGGAGATGTGTAGGGGTCGCTGAAGATGGGGCAGGACTGGTAGGAGCACAAGAAACCCAGGCAATCATCTAGTCTGGGGTTCTGAGACTTTTCTTTGGAAGCACTACTACATTTGTTTGTTTGTAACCAAAAGCCTTACTGGCTATCCTTGCCTCCCCCACCAAGATCTTAGAACACAGTTTGATAACTGCTAGTGTGGTTTGTCTGCCCTTTACACAGATGGGGAAACAAATCCCAAGAGGGACATCTCTTGCCACAGTCTTACAGTGAGTAGTGAGTCAGCCAGGGCCTAAAATCCGGTGCTTTTTCCCTGGGCATTTGGGGACAGGCAGCAGGGACTGCTATGAGGGGGAGACCACTAGGTGCCAGGGATACACACAGATGAGATGGGCACATAGGGGCAAAGCGAAGGAGGGATGGAGGCTGGTGTTAAGTCACCAGCCACAGAGGAGCAGCTCAGCTTGCATGACGGATTATAAAAGAAATAACTCCATACCTCCGACTTCCTCCCCGAGGCCACAAGTCCATCCTCTGACCATGGGAGTAACCACCCCTGTTTCTGCCCTCTTCTTCTTCTGCCCTCCTTCCCCACCTCCCCATCCGTGGAAAGGGAATTCTCAAGCTGGCAAGCCAGATGCCGGGCCACAGCCTTTTTGACCACACAGGCCTAAGGAGACCCCGGAACTTAAGCTCTTTGACTTCTGGCCTTTCTGTGTTCCAGCCTCCTCCTGTCCCAGGGAGGGTGGGGCCATGATACTGTGTGTTCCTGGGTGATGGTTTCTGTCCTGGGATCCCACATGTTCACACAACTCCAACACACACTCCTACCATGAGGCCAGCATGGGTTATGTGTGCCTAGGCCTCCCGCCCTGCCCTGACGCCTGTGTTTTTCTAGGGAGAGAAGTCATGGCTTTTGGTACATTCTGAAATGGGTCTGTGGTCCAAAAAGAGGTGAGGAATCACTGCATAAGGGAATCAGGGGCCTTTCAGAGAGGAGGGGGCAGAAATGATGTGAGGTGAGGGGCCACTACTGGTACTTCCCTTCCCTTCTAGAGGCTTTACACATATTGCTTGGTCTCATTTCGGTCACCTACTTGTGATGCTGAGGTCCCTGTCCCCATTTTACAGATGAGGAAACTGAGGCTCAGGGATGTTAGGTTGCTTGCGTTAGGACGCAGAACTTAAGTTGAGGGATGGAATAAGCCAGGGAAGGGACATAGATCTGATGTGAGTGTTGTCCTTGGTTCTGCAGAGGGCCTGGCTCTAAAACTTGGTGGCTGGCACTTCAGAAACTTCCCTCCGCTGCATCCACATCCTTGAGCCTTGGATCCAGGTCCCCAGTAAATGATTTCAGCAGCCAGAGAACTTGGCGCAGGGCCTGGCAGTTTGCCTCTGAGATTCGTTTCTGCCACGTGGAAAACACAGCCCTCAAAACTGGCCCATTGTGTCCTCAGTGAAGCTTGAATGAAGCTGTAATGAGGGGGTAGGGAACAGAGTGTCCCTTGACTGCCACAGGTAGGACCCAGCTGGCACATGGACTCTGAGGGACTCACCCAAAAAGAGAGGCGTGGCGCCCTAGCCCCTCCAGATTCATCTGGCAGAGATCCTTTCTTTGTTTGTTGAAATGCCAGCTGCCAAACCACGGAGCTGCATCTCTGCCCTCCACTCACCTCCTGCCCAGCTTACACCCTGTGGCAGAAGAGAGTAGATGTGATCCATGCAAAACAGGCCCCAGGCTGAGACCTAGACCACCCCCACCCTTCCTGAAATTCTGACCTTTGAGGAAGGCAGCCGCTGTGGGCCTTCATGTCTTCATCTATAGAATGGGAATAATGATGCCCAGCCTGCCTGCCTTCCAGGGATTTCTAAGAATCATGTGAGGAATGTGTTTAGAAAAGTTCAGAATATAGCTGGGCACGGTGGCTCATGCCTGTAATCCCAGCACTTTGGGAGGCTGAGGCGAGAGGATTGCCTGAGCCCACGGGTTTGAGACCAGCCTGGGCAACTTGGCAAGAACTCATCTCTACAGTAATTCAAAACATTATCCAGGCATAGTGGCACACGCTTGAAGTTCCAGCTACTTGGAAGGCTAAGGTTGAAGGATCACTTGAACCTAGCAGGCTGAGGTTGCAGTGGCCATGAGCGTGCCATTGTACTCCAGCCTGGGCAACAGAATGAGACTCCAACTCCAAAAAAAAAAAAAAAGAAAAGTTCAGCTATCCCAACAAATGGCAAGGAGCAAACCCCTGCTGGAACTCAGCTGATCACCCACACATTCCCTGTCCAGAACATCATGTCCTCAGGTCGCTGGACCCTGGCCACCCAGGCTGGGAACTTTCTTCCTCTGAGTTGTGCTGAGACAGTTCTGGGTGGGGCTTTGGGGCCTACAGGACTTCAGGTGAGGATGGCACATGGTGGGATGAGCCTGCTTTCCCTGGCCACCTGGGAGCACCCCTTGTTCCTCAGAGGGGAGTAGGGACATTCCACATTCCCCAGGTGGGAATGTCATCATTGCCTGGTCTGTACCAGGTGCCAGGCTAGGGTCAGAAATCACAGCTCACACCCAAGGATGGCAGAAATTAGGGGGAAGGGGCTCGAGGAAAGGGAGGTATGCCCACATTCTCACATAGAGAGGCACAAGGCACAAGGTTTACACCAACACCCTAGGGTAGACAAATCATGTTTCTTTACCTCTCTACAGCAATAACTGTTTCTAGCTCAAGGGCCTTATGACCCACTTTAGAGGAAGGTCAGAGAGTTCTTTTATGGTCCATTCCCCAGGAAAATAGCAGTCAGAGAGACCTACCTAAGTCTACTGTTCCCGCAAATGCCAAAGTGTCATATTCTGGGGTAGTGTAGCCTGAGCCCCCAAACCTTTGTTCCTCCTTAGACTTGGGAAACCTCTGTCCTGCATCTTTTGCCGCTGCTCCCCCACCCCCAGCAGCACTTTCCTTCACCCCTCCCCCTTCCCATTAAGAGAACCCCACTTAGTACCCTTCTGAGGGAGTCCTGGTGGGGTTTGCTCTTGGGTACCTGGCAGCTTCTCCTTACAACCCCACAACTCCAAAACCCTTTAAGGCAAAGGAACACTGAGGTTGCATCATCGACAGAAGGAGCAGTGAAAAGAACTTCAGAAGCAGGAAGAAAACACAAATAAATATCAGTGAACGAGCCTGTCACAAGGCAGAGGAGTTTTGCTGTGCATGCTAATTCAAAATTTTGCCCCATGGAGAAGCAGCCACTAGCGCTGAGGCTGGCCATCTTGGCTTTCTCCTCCAGGAAACCAGAGAGACAAAGGTTGGGGATGCTGTCTTGGGAGAGGTCCACAAACTGGAACCTACATGAACTACAGAGACTCAGAAAGAAGCAGGCAGGGGCTTTGTCCTGGCCCCTGAGGAAGTTCTATAGATACTTCTTTGCCAGGGCTTTGGGGAAGCTGAACCGCCTCCAGGACCCAGGACCCTGTGCCCGCTTCTCTGAGGAAGCTGGGCAAACTCAGTGGGGCAACCACTCCTGACCTCTGGGCATCCTTTGCTCTTGCAGGACCTGGGCATGGAGTCGACCTCGCTGGATGATGTTCTGTATCGCTACGCCAGCTTCCGGAACCTGGTGGACCCCATCACACACGACCTCATCATCAGCCTGGCGCGCTACATCCACTGCCCCAAGCCGGTAGGGCAGCTGTGGTCTGAGCCGTCCAGGTCCCAGGGTGTGAGGTGGGCACCTATCTGGGCAGAGCAGCTTCATGCCCAAGGAAGACAAGCCCCTCCTACAGGCACCGAGAGGGTGGGCCTGAGGTGCCCTCCCTTGGCACCGTCAGCACAGACTGATTTTGTTTAGCCCACAGGGTGACTTTATTGCCAACATTAAAAACCAGAATTTTTCACATGACTGCTACATTAAGCTGCCCTTGAAAAACTGGAGGCTCCTGCCACATGAATTCTTATTCCTACAGGGCTGGAGCTGAGTAGCCCTGTTAGGTGGGGCCAGGACCAACATGTACAGCTGTACGGATTGTACCCTGCACAAAGACATACATGCAAAGAGGTGGCTGGGGTAGGGA
Organism: Tarsius wallacei; assembly: GCA_963574415.1. Taxonomy (NCBI): domain Eukaryota; kingdom Metazoa; phylum Chordata; class Mammalia; order Primates; family Tarsiidae; genus Tarsius; species Tarsius wallacei. The sequence goes on from CAUYQG010086522.1 coordinate 7,927, forward strand.
AAGGCAGCAGATAATTAAAATCCAGCCCTCTCTGCCCACCAGTCCATGGGCCCTGATGCAAATCTGTGTCATCCTAGAGGTGGACTTTCTTTATTTGAACAAAGCCTTATATTTGCACATAAGGCTGGCAGTGGCCCTGCATGGGGCTTTCCAGTTTGCTTCAGTCCCCACTGCTCCCAGTTGTCTTCACCTCTGTGACTGAGAGTTATTTGACATCCACTCCTTCACTCATATCTGTTTCCTGCCTGGCCCCAGGAGCAGAAGGAAAAGCTCCAGAGCTCTCTAGACTCTAAAACGGCTGGCTGCTCAGCCCCTTCAGGAGTAGAGGTTCTGTCCTTGTTCTGCTGGCTCCAGGGTCTAGGCTGGGCCATGGGCCTTTCGGGTGCCAGACTGACTTGCCTAGGTCTGTACAGCTGCACCCCACACTTGAGCTCTTCTCTGTTGTTTTGCCTCCTTCTGTCCCGTCCCTTCGTCTCCAGCAGTTTCCAAAAGAAGCATTTCCTCCACATCAGGGTCAGGAAGCCAGAGCAGGACCAAGGGCCGATCCCCTTTTGGAGTAGGATCTAGGATAAGAGTGAAAAGATGGTTCCCAAGCCTACCCCTTGGCTCAGCTTGGGCACAGACTTGACCGTGGTCCTGCAGGGAGCTGGAACCTTGCTCAGCGAAGGAAGCTCCTAGGGCTGAGCTCCATCTGTGGCTTTGTCTAGGTCCTTCTCTCTGGCTGTGGGGTTGCCAAGACCTGGTGGGGACCATGAAGGCTGGGAGCTGGCCAGTGTCAGGAGTGCAAAGCAGCAGAAGGCTGGGATGCTGGGCCTGGGATGGGAGTATAGATAGGGATGAGGAAGCCTGGAGCCTTGTCTTCCTCCTCCTGGGGACAAGGAGCTGATTGGTGCTGGGAGCCATAGGGAACAGGCTGGGACTGGAACTATCCTGCTTCTCATTCAGGTCACACCCGGTTCAGCCTGGGGAAGCAGGAAGGTACAGGGAGACGGGACTGTGAGAAGGTTTTGTAGGTGCCAGACACCTGCTCTTCTAGAGCAGACATTGAGTTGCCTACATATGAGAGGAGTGAAGGAGAGCTCTCAAAAAAATAAATAAAGGTATTATGGGCATCCATTTTTGAATTAAGGAAAACAAAATTCAGTTAGTTAAGTGATCTGAGAAAAGCTACACCTCTAGTGAGAACCGTGGGTATAATTTGGATCTTCTTGGTAACCCAAAGTTGGGTGGGGCACAGGCCAGTAGGCTCTGGGCTATCTGCGCTCACAAGGGATAGGAGGGGGGGCCTGGTAGGAGCAGCTGAGCCCCCCATCTCCCTGTCTCCTCATCCCCCTCCTCACAGGTTGCCTCAGGAAGGGCCCACATGCAGAAAAGGACCTGCCCTTCTCTTTGAGAGGGAGAGGAAAGACAGAAAGTGGATAGCTGCCCTGGTCAGACCCCATGAGGCAGGACCAAGCAGGGCGAAGAGCAGGGGTGGGCCAAGAGCTCTGCCCTCTGATACTCCCTTACATCTGGGTGGGGCTGGAGGGACCATTCCCGGGTTGTTGTAGTCCATTCTGGTGGCTCTATCAATTTATCATAGATTGGCTTACAAACAACCGAAGTTTATTTCTCACAGTTTTGGAAGCTGGAAGTCCATAGGTTCAGGGCACCAGCTTGGTCAGTGTCTGGCGAGGACCCTTTTCTGAGTTGCTGACTGCCACCTTCTTGTGTCTTCACCCTGGCCTCCTTTTATAAGGATACAAATCCATCGTGAGGCTCCACCCTCATGACCTAATCACCTCCCGAAGCCATACCTCCTAATACCCTCACCTTGGGGATTAGGGTTTCCACATATGAAGTCTGGGGAAGCACAAACATTTAGTCCATTGCATGGTATAACCTTTATCAAATCACTTAATTACCTGGACTTCATTTTCCTCAACTCTGAAATGGGCATACAAGTACCTCTCTCTTACTGAACTGTTTTGAAGAATAAAATGAGATGATTCAGAAGAAGCATCTGCATGTGCCTGGCACATGTGAGCCCCCATGCACAGAAGCGGAGGGGTAACTAGCCAGGTGTTCAGACCCAGCAAATCAGTTGTGGGAAACAGCAGTAAGACATGGCCTCTGGGCCTGGGACCCCTGAGGGCTTCAAGTCTTAGAAAACAATGGGCTAGTCTCTGACCAGGATGTCCAGAGCTAGCCAGAGCAGGGTCAGCCCTCCTAGAGGCCCAGGGACCTGGAGGTCCCCTGCGCATGCCCAAGGCCACTTAGCAAGAAAGGCTATTTTAAAGGACTCACCCAGCTGTGGATGAGGCAGTTAGGAGTTCCCCAAGCTGATGAGAGGGGCACTGAATCCAGCTCCCTGAGCTGACTCAGGGCTGACCAGGACCTCCTGCTCTTAGCCACCTGCACCTGAGAATTTCATATCAGCCCAAGTTGTGGGCCTAGAGGTTGTATTAGAGAGGGGGACCGGGAAGCTTGTTCCAAAGGTAAACAGGATTCTACATGTACCTCACTGAAAACCCTTCCATGTGGAGCTATGTTGTAGTTTAAATAAAACCCAAACTCTGAACTGGGCAGGGTGGCTCACCCCTATAATCCCAGTACTTTGGGAGGCCGAGATGAGAGGATTGCCTGAGCCCACGGGTTCGAGACCAGCCTGGGCAACTTAATCCAAAAATTAGCCGGGCATGGTGGCGCATGCCTGTGGTTCTAGCTCCTTGGAAGGCTGAGGCGGAAGGATCACCTGAGCCCAGCAGATCAAGGCTGCAGTGGCTGGAACTGTGCCACTGCCCTCTAGCCTGGGCAACAGAGTGAGACTCCAACTAAAAAAAACCAAAAACAAAACAAAACAAAAACCCAAACTCTGGCCAAGGTTGGTGGCTCGTGCCTGTAATCCCATCACTTTGGGAGGCTGAGGCAGGAGGATTGCTTGAGCCCAGGAGTTCGAGATCATCCCGGGCAACATAGTGAGACCTTGTCTCTACAGAAACAAAACAAAAACAAAACTCCTCTGACCTCATCTTGCTCCAGCCCCATGGACCTCCTTTCTGTGCCTGGCAAATCTATATCCTCTCCTATCTTAGGGACTTTGCTTTGCCCTCTGACTGCATGTGTCTCCTCTGCCTGAGCTTCTTTCTGCTGTGTTCAGACTGAGCCTACAGGCCTCTGAAAGGCCTTTGTCCACAAGTCTACCTTATATAGGCCTCTCAGTCAACCTGAATCAAGCCCTGTATATTTCTCCATTTCATTTACTAGTCTCTGAAATTATCTTGCTTATTTATTTGTTGGCTAGAATATTGTCTGCTGTACCCGCTAGAATATAAACTCTAAAGGGATGTTTGTCTGATTTACACTTAGGAAGCAGGCGATACATTGCCTTGTGAATTTTTAAGAGAGTTCAATAAAGGGTTGTGGACAGGATAAAGGAAACCAGCAGGGGACATTGAGACACCCAGAGCCTGGTAGCAGCAGGAAGTTTTTAGTCTGAAGTAGCAGCAGGGACAGCTGTACTGCTAGAGTCAGGATGAGAACACCTGGCCCAGAATCATGCTGTTATCTACTGCTAGACAACACATTATCTCAAAATTTAGTGGCTTGAAACAACAAATGTGTTATTGTACAGTCTCTGTAGGTCAGGAATCCAGGGACAGCTTAGCTGTGGAGTTTCAGCTTAGGGTCTCTCAAGACATTGGTCAGGGCTGCAAGTATCAGAAGACTTCACAAAGGTTGGCAGGTCCGCTTCCAAGAAGGCACGTTACAGGGTTGTTGTCAGGAGGCCTCAGTTCCTTACCCGTGGCCTCTCCATAGGACTGCTTGAGTGTCCTCACGTCATGGCAGCTGGCTTGTCCCAGAGTGGGTGATAATATAGTAGCCATGATTCTTTTTTCTTTTAGTTGGAGTCTCACTTCGTCACCCAGGCTAGAGTGCAGTGGCACGCTCACGGCCACCCCAGCATCGACCTGCTGGCTTCCGGGGTTTCTTCTGCCTCAGCCTTCCAAGTAGCCGGAACTACAGACGCACACTACCACACCCAGCTAATTTTTTATTTATTGTAGAGATGAGGTCTTGCCAAGTTGCACGGGTTGGTCTTGAACCCACGGGTTCAGGCAATTCACATGCCCCAGCCTCCCAAAGTGCTGGGATTACAGGCTGAGCCACTGAGCCCGGCCCTTTTTTTTTTTTTATTTATTTTTTATTTATTTTGTATTTTTTTTGAGTTGGAGTCTCACTCTGTCGCCCAGACTGGAGTGCAGTGGCATACTCCCGGCCACTGCAGCCTCGACCTACTGGGCTCCGGCGATCCTGCCGTCTCAGCCTTCCAAGTAGCTGTAACTACAGGCACGTACTACCACGCCCGGCTAATTTTTGATTTATTGTGGAGATGAGGTCTCACCAAGTTAAACCCAGGTGGGTCTCGAACCCGCGGGCTCAGGCAGTCCACTCACCTCGGCCTCCCAAGGCGCGGGATTACAGGCTGAGCCGCTGAGCCCGGCTGCTTTTTTTTTTTTTTTTTAAGAGACTGAGTCTCACGCTGTCACCCAGGCTGGAGTGCAGCAGCACAATTATAGCTCACCATAACATTAAACTCCTGGGCTCAAGCGAGTCTCCTACCTCAGCCAGATTATAGGTATGCACCATCATACCTGGCTACTTTTTTATTATGTTGTAGAGACAGGGTCTCACTATGTTGCCCGGGCTAGTCTTGAGCTCCTGGGCTCAAGCAATTCTCCTGCCTCCACTTCCAAAGTGCAGGAATTACAGACAGGAGCCACCACGCCCAGCCCCCACAAGACTTTTTACGACCTACTCTCAGAAGTAGCAAACCATCATTTCTGCCATTCTGTTGATTCTGTTGACCACCCAGACCAGCTCTGAATCGATGTGGAAGGAAACTACACAAGGGCAGAGAGATACCAGGAAATGAAGACCTGTGGGGTCGCCTTAGAAGCTGGCCATCACACATGCTGAAGTGGGGGCAGGATCCAGAAGAATAAATCCCTCGATCTTTCCTTCCTCCTGCCCTCTGACCTTGCTCCAGTTGCTCCTATTAGCTGAACCCAACTGGAAGCCAGGGGCAAGAGTGTCCAGTGATGCAGTCTCTAGAGCTCTGCCTTCTGAGCACAGGGAAGGGTAGAGAATGGACTTTGGAGAGCGAGGAAGCAGGAAACTAGAACATGATCTCTGCAAGTACAACAGCATCTAGCATGTAGTTAGCAGGGCAGTCAACATTTGATGGGTAAATGAATGAATCAACTTAAGAATGCATGAGGGATGCCCCTGAGGGGAGGTCAGTGAAGGACTGTGCTAATCAGGGTCCTGTTACAAAGATGCCTGGGAGACTGGGCGTGGTGGCTCACACCTGTAATCCCAGCAATTTGGGAGACCGAGATGGGAGGATCACTTGAGCCCAGGAGTTTGAGACCAGCCGGGGCAACAGTCTCTACTGTTTTTGTGCTGCTTTTATAGAGACCTCATCTCCACACACACACAAAAAAAAACAAGTCCTAGCTACTCAGGAGGCTGAGGTGGAAGGATTGCCCAAGCCCAGGAAGTCAAGGCTGCGGTGAGCCATGATTGTGCCACTGCACTCCAGCCTGGGCAACAGTGAGACCCCACCTCAAAAAATAATAACAACATGTTAAAAAGGTGCCTGGGGAATGAAGGTGGTAGATGGCGTGGTTGCCTGACTGTTGAGGGACCTGCAGTTTGGCCTGGAGCATCTTTCCTAACAGGTCAGTAAGAAGCCCCCAAACACATTCTCCAGGGCTTGTGGCAGCATCATTGGCAGGTCTGGAGAGGCAACTGCCTCAATCCACCCTCATCCGGGCAATGTCCTGACTCACCTTGACCATGCCTCCCCCTTTGTCCTCCTCCACAGGTCAAACCAGAGGAAGAGCTACAAGAGTTGGTAATAGAAGCCCTAGGCAAGGAGAATTTATCCCGTGGATATTGCAGTATGTCTTGTGGGGCCCAAAGGCAGCCAGGTTAGATCCAGGCCCTAGAACTATGGAGGAGCACACCACTCTTTCCCATGCTGTATGGTAGGGAATATGGCTATCTGTGGCCCCCAGTTTACTTGTCAGGGCTGGAGTTGAGGTATGTGTCTCAGTGTCAAGTTCTGGCTCCAGGAAAAGGGCTGATCGGCAGCACTCTGTCAGCTCTTTCTTCTGTACCAATCTGCAGTGGAATCTGGTTGCACCAAAGGGCTTCTGGGCTGCACCACTTTGAGGGGAAGCTCCCAGAGGAGAGGGCCAAATGAGTGCTGGGTGCAGGCACATGTGTGACATTTGGTGCCTGTTGTCACAGAGCTCCAGGCCAAGGATGCACCCAGGCTGCTCTGTACCTGGGAAGCAGCTGTTTCTAACGGTGAAACCATGGCAGGAAAGATACTTCTCCTCTTCCTCTTCTCCTCCTCCTCCCCGAAGCCCCAGTGGCTGTGAGTGGGCCACTGCACTCCAGCCTGGGCGACAGAGTGAGCCTCCTACTCAAAAAAAGAAAAGTGGAAGAGTTGGGAAAAAATGAGATGATCTTGCTGAAGGCTTTTCTGGTTGTAAATGATAAAATACCTTGAACTAACCTAAGCCCAAGACAGGATTTTTCACAAGGAAGGCAGAGCAGAGAGCACAGCAGATGGTGGTTGGGAACACTAGCCTCAGAGCCAGCTGATGAGGTTTGGGTCCTGATTCCATCTTACAAGCTATGTGTCATTACCAATCTATTAACTTTTCTATGCCTCAGTTCTCTCATTTGAAAGTGGGGATATTAGTAGTGTCTGTTTCGTAGGATTGTTGCACGAGGCATAGGACTGTAATGACTTTGTAGGGCAGAAAGATATGATACCCTTTCTTGTCCATCGCAAGGGTCATGGCTGACACTGCTTTTTTGTTTGTTTGTTTTTGAGTTGGAGTCTCACTCTTGTCACCCAGGCTAGAGCTCAGTGGCACGCTCATGACCACCACAGCCTCGCCTGCCGGGCTTAGGTGATCCTTCTGCCTCAGCCTTCCAAGTAGCTGGAACTACAGACACATGCCACCACACCAGCTAGCTTTTCTTTGTGATTTATTATAGAGATGAGGTCTCACCAAATTGCCCAAGCTGGTCTCGAACCCCCGGACTCAGGCAATCCTCTTGCTTCAGCCTCCCAAAGTGCTGGGATTACAGACTGAGTCACCATGCCTGGCCTGACACTGTTATAACAAGAGATAGGATAACAAGAGAAAAGCAAATAATACATTTATTTTATTTATTTTTTTGAGT
>CAUYQG010086524.1:0-15244 GCA_963574415.1 Tarsius wallacei
CCTGGACCTGCTGGGAGCTGGTGATCCTTCCACCTCAGCCTTCCAAGTGGCCCCAACTACAGGCATGAGCTTCCACGGCTGGCTAATTTTTGATTTATTGTAGAGATGAGGTCTCGCCAAGTTGCCCGGGCTGGTCTCGAACCCTCGGGCTCAGGCAATCCACTCGCCTCGGCCTCCCAAAGTGCTGGGATGACAGGTTGAGCCACCGAGCCCAGCCTCACTTAATTTTAAAATAGGTTCAAGGCAGCTTAGACATGGTCCCATTTCCGTGTACAAAGAAGTATGAATTTGAAGCTCAGTTAGGAAAGAGGCTTTCATTTCTTGTGCAGGACTGGAGGCTAGGGGTGCAGGGCCAAGGAATTACAGCACTGGAGGGTGTGTCTGTATAGCTGCATGTCTAAAACGAATGAAAACATTTACGTTTCTGCCTAAGTTCCTTTAAGACTTGTGTTAACCATCCACAACTACCTTTGTCATGTATAACGTCTTACCTTGAACGCTAATTGCTCTGAAGGCAAGACTCCTTTCAGCAGGGTACCTGGCATGAAGTATGTGTTCAATAGATGTTAAACATAAAATACCTATTGTACAAAACAAAATATAGTAAGTGTTCAAAAAGAGGTTGAAACACGGTGTCTGCAGGTGCAGAATAGTCAGTACCCGGAAACACTTGGAAGGCTTCAGGCTAGAGTCTGTGAGCTGAACTGGGAGTTTCTTGAGGGCAGAATCCTTCTGATCTTTCTTCTTCCCCTGCCAGCAGCTCCGGGCTCTGTTTGAGTCTAGCAAGTGCTCACTGCAGGACATTCTAAGTGAGGGAGTGAGTCAAACAGAGGGAAGAAGGTGGGAATTCACAGGTCCCATCGGGTAAGCAAAAGCAGTTAGTCTAGAACAGTATGTCCCAAGGGACTGCGTGTGCGCCACAGAACTCTGTATAATTCAGAGGTGGGTATCAAAGGACTTTAGTGAACCCACTAAGTTTGTCCCCAGGCATACTAAATGTTCTTATTGATCAAGAGGAATTTGCCAAATTTCGAACTATGTATCCTTGCTTTAGAACAGTGCGAGGCCTGGCTCGGTGGCTCAGCCTGTCATCCCAGCACTTTGGGAGCCCGAGGCGAGTGGATGGCCTGAGCCTGCGGGTTCGAGACCCACCTGGGCTACCTGGTGAGGCTTCATCACTACAATAAATCAAAAATTAGCCGGGCGTGGTAGCGCACACCTGTAGTTCCAGCTCCTTGGAAGGCTGAGGCGGAAGGATCGCCGGAGCCCAGCAGGTCGAGGCTGCGATGGCTGGGAGCATGCCGCTGCACTCCAGTCTGGGCGACAGAGTGGGACCCTGACTCAAAAAGAAAAAAAAAGAACAGTGCTGTATATCAGCATTTCCCAAACTGAACTCGTGCTCTGTGAGTATGGCGAGGTGAGGAGAAAGTACTTTCCCTAACTAAGTTTGTAAAATGCTGCTGGTATTTTACGGTGGAAGCTCTACCACGCATATGAGCGTACCTAGGACTCTGAGAAGTCCTGCCCTGAATACCTTTTGTAAACCGACTACTTCCTCAAATGACTTGAACGCAGAACCAAGTTTCCCATAGCATTTGTTAAGATTTCACAGGAGTGCACTAGTGCCACATGTTTATAATTCCTCTGCTCAAAATTCTGAGATTCTGATGACTGTAGGAGTGGAAATCTTAAATAAGAGTTCCAAAAGGAGCCGGGCTCGGTGGCTCAGCCTGTCATCCCAGCGCTTTGGGAGGCTGAGGTGAGTGGATTGCCTGAGCCCGCGGGTTCGAGACCCGCCTGGGCAACTTGGCGAGCCCTCATCTCTACAATAAATCAAAAAATGAGCCAGGCATGGTGGCACGCGCCTGTAGTTCCAGTTCCTTGGAAGGCTGAGGAGGAAGGATCGCCGGAGCCCAGCGGGTCGAGCCTGCGGTGGCCGGTAGCGGCCACTGCACTCCAGTCTGGGCGACAGAGTGAGACTCCAACTCGGAAAAAAAGTAAAGAGTTCCAAAAGGGATCACTGATCCATACCATTGCTTTCAAGAGCAAACTCCAATTGCTTTACCTGCTTCCTCGTCTTAGGTTTGTCTGCCACCTTCATCGGCAGAAAATTCTCTTGTGTGTCTCGTAAAAATGCCCTGTCCTAGCCTTTAAAAGACTGAGACGAGATGGTTCCAAACCCACTATCATTTGTTTTTATCCTCAAAATGGTACAGTTGAAATCTCAGTTTTCTCTTCCTTAGGCTCATAACATTCCCTTTCTGTTTCTTCTTAAGATCTTAAGCTGTGGCTCCTTCTCACTCTACGCCAGGATCCTTCTAGATTCTCAGAAGAAAAGGAATGTACAACTGGGAAAACTCATTTAGTGAACATCTGACCAGAATTGAATGTATGTGTCACATGCAAAATTAAGTGCTACATCACTCTGACTGGTGTTAAATGCTCTGATTCTAGTTGCTACATTAATTCCCGTTATAATAAACACTTCTCATCTTGAACCCGGCAGTTTATTTTTCTTTCTTAACTTGCCTTTTTTCATTGGCTCCTCTGGGTCTTCTCTTCTCCTACCAAGGTAACTTGTGATTCTTATATTATTTCTCAAGATGCTGATCACCAACTCTACTTTATACACAGAGTATCTTAACTAGGATGATGAAATGCAATTGCTTCCACTAATAATTAAAGTCCTGAAATTTGTAAATGGTTCACCTTGTTCATAAATAAAAATAAGTTAGAATCCCCCATACTCCAATATGTTTTCTCGAGTGGGAGCAAAAGGGCCAGGTTCACAGCCAACAGGCCAGGGCTGACACATGTCTCACAGCTCTCTGCAACTGATAATCTGGAAAAAGCACAGAGATGCCACCCACGTGACTTGATATCATCAGTCATAGGACAACATTAAGAAACACTCATGCTTTACCTAAACTCCATCTCATCCTACTTGGGCTCCTTTGGAGACTTTCTCAGTGTATTTTTTGTTGTCGTAGGCGATATAGAATAATGGGGGAAAACACCGGAGTCAGAAGGTTTGGGCTCAAGTCTTAATATCTAACTACTTAATAGTTATGTGACTGTGGGAAAATTAATTGAGTCCCTGTTTTCTCCCCTATAAAATGGAAGTTCACTGAGCAATGTGAGAATGAAATGCTAAATAACACACGTGGAAGCCCTCCACACATGTAGGGCATTATCTAGGCCAATGGTTTCCTCATTGTTCCAGAAATCCTAGGGACTGCATGAAGAGAGGCTTGAGGGCCACTCTTCAAGGCCCTGCACCCCCACCTCAGGCCCCCACAAACGCTTTGGTCAGAGCACAGCCACCCTGGTTTGGTTTGCAAATTGAGCTTCTAAGTATGAGTTCCTCTGAAAGATTTCACTGACAATAAAAAAAGGAAGTGCGTTGAAAACTACTGACACAAATTATTAATTCAGGTAATTAACTAATAAAATGACTCAGATTTGTGCATCTAATATTCAGATTTGCACATATGAGTGACACATAATCTATAGATTTGTACATGTATCATACTAAAAGCAGACCTCTGAGGCACATAACATCTTGATGTTCACAACGTTACCATGAAAGCCTATGTTTTGACTCTCAAAAGAAGGTGGCTTGGTTTTTTTGTTCTTCAGAAATAAACATATCAAGTGACGCTGTTCATTAAATTGCATGGTATGAAACAACATCGTACATGACACATACACATGACCAACACAACCAAACATTAAACTACACAACATGAGTTCTCTTAATTATTGGCTGTCATATTGAGATTAAATTGGGCATTAAATTAAGTTTAAAGAGAGATTAAATTGTGACATGAGGTGCAGTAAAGACACAATAGGCATTGAAAATAAAAGGCAATTATTCAGAATAAAATCACAGTCTTAAGAAGCCGAATACTTGTCTGCTTTCAGATGTAAGTTTATTTTGGTCTAAAAATAAGGATGAAAAGGTGAATTTCATTATCTTCGTCTCTTAATTTTGGAAATCTTGGGTACTGCAGTCTATGATTTATTGCCTGTGGTTGAAGTTTTCTAATACAGTGATGGTGAATTTTTGATCCAGATATTAGTAAGTTTCCATCGGCTTATACCATATTTTATTCTTTTAGATGATTATTTTCCCTACCTAGGTTTCTTCATAGTGGATAGTAGTAGATAAATTACTTAATTTTTAGGGAAGTTTATATCACACCATCAATTTATGCCATATTTTATTATTTTATATGACTATTTTCCCTACCTAAGCTTCTTCATAGTAGATAAATTACTTAATATTTAGGGAAGTTTCTCGCCTTTTTTTCCCTTCATTTAATTGACTTATACTGCACCTCTCTAACCTTTGCATATATTCCCACCAGCCAAGAAGATTTTGTCAAACCGTAGTTCTATAGTTCGCGTGGTGAAAGTTACAAGTCTGTAGAAGAGACTTTCTTCACCACACTGTGGAATCTAACCTGGAAGTTCCAACATGCCCCTCCATTTTTTTCTCCCTGTTTAAAGATCAACGATGAAGATCGCACGATGCAATCAAACCTGAAAAATATGGTCAATCATGCCGTTTTAAAGATGCAACCCGAAGACTTGGAAACTGGGCTTGGGGAGTTCTTGTAAATTTTATTTTCATCAGGAATACCTTCTCCTAAAGACAGATATATTTTAAAAACGACCTTACCCAAGGTGCAGAAATAAGGTAAATTGTCTTCTTTCAGAAAGAAAATGATAACATTCACCAATTTATTTGCATAATCCATCAACGCTGAAAATACTGTGATAAGCTTATAACTTTAATGCGTCTAAGATGAAATTCTATGTCCCAAATGGAAGTGCCATATTTTGACCCAAAACCTGTCCTCTTTTTATGTTGTTCTAGGACATAGTTCAAGTCCATGATTTATATTTAGTTCTGGCATGGATTTTGAAAATTCATTAACAGGAAAAAATTCAGTGTCTGTTGATTTCCTCATAGAAATCTTTCTAACCCATCAGAATGCGCCTGGTGACCCCATTCATATGAACACTTTGGCCAGAACAAAAACTCAACAGACCAGGGATGAATGCAGTGAAAAGGAGAGACCTACTGAGCCTTTGGGGATGGATGGTGCCTTGGATTGGTCCAGGGTTCTGAAACCCAAGTCACCCGTTGTACACAGGAAACTGAATGTAAGATCTTCCACAATCACTTTCACAAACAGGGACCTGTTTACAAAATGTGCCCCCAAAGCCAGCAGTCTCTTTGCCAATGCTCGTCTGTCAAACGTCCAGGCACCAAGGTGCCACAGCAACTTCGGTTAACCACGTCTCCCAGGCCACACAGTCTGGGGAGAAGAGAGCCACAGTGACAGTCACAAAACAGATTTCTCTAATTCTGCCCCCCTACTGGGTCAGAGCAACCCTGTGATGGTTTGCCATGCCCCTCCCCTTCCTTTCCAGCCCCCAGTGGATGAGGCGACTTCCTGCTGCTCTGGGACTCTGCTTTGCTCTGGCCCTCATGGGTGGACCCCTTTGATATCAAGGTGACCAAGCCCTGGTCCTTGTCCTACCCATGCAAAACTGATAAAGCTCTGGGCTGGGGTACAACTGAGTGACACACTCCTCTTCAAGTCCAAGTCCTCTTCCTCCACCATGGAGCACAATGCTGTAAATGTGGTATCTTGCATTTGCATTTACTTATAGGTGAGACAGAGGATGTGGGAGGTGGGGGGGCGGGGATTGGAAGGCAAAGGAAAAGCAAGAGGTGGGCCAGCACAGAGGCGGGTTTGGAAGGCTGAGCGCACACCTATTTGGGCAAAGCAGATGTCTATGGTTAGCCAGAGTCAGGCAGTTTGTCTCACCCAAACCAGCGTCGTGATGTAGCCCTCCAACGCCAGAAGTGAGATGTAGTGTGGGAAATAAAACAGTCTCCGAATCCCTTTAGAAGTCCAGAGGGATTCCAGAATTCCCTTTAGGCCTCTTACAGATTGGATCTTGGACAACTGCCCAGGCTTTCATCAGCCCCGTCCTCCACCCATCATGAGCTTGTCATTCTAGAAGATCTCGGCACCCTCCCCTGAGTGACCTCACCACCCCATCCCTAGCAAACCACCTAGCTTCCTTGGGGAGTGTGACCCAGGCCCCCAGGCTGGGCCCAACGGCTATAAAGCAGCCCTGGGTCAGGAAGGGAGACTCCACAGCCAGCCTTTTCTGCAGGAGTGCAGCTTGGGTGTCGAGTGTCTGTGGACCCTAGCTGCACCCTCGGGTCGCCGGGGACCCACACGCAATGGCAGTTGGATCATGACAGCGGGTAATGGTGGCAGGCCATGGCAGTGAAGCGATGGCTGCCAGGCAATGGCTGCGGGCCATGGCTCGCCCCCTGGCCTATGCCCAAGTCTGGGTCAGCTGCCAGATGGCTGTGTGGGGCCTGTTTCTTTGTGGGGCGCTTCCTTGGCAAAGGCCGGTCATCCGCAAATCAGCTCACATCCTAACAAACTTGGATGCGAAGGAAATGTGGCCAATCCCTGCTGGCTAACGCCTTCTTCTCTTCTTACCTGGTATTTACATCACGTGAGCTTATGGCCCCTGGGCCACCACAACTGAAATTCAAGCTGAATCGTGCAAACATTTATTTTTCATCTCCATCCAATCAACTCCTTCTGTCTTGCGAAAAATTTTTAGGTCATATAAATGTTACTTAGAGAATCTCTTTAAAGGCTTCATCTCACTCAGTAAATTAAATATCTAACAGAAATGAGAAATAAGGATATTCTGTCAATACAGGTTCTCGTGTGAATCTTATCTCTATCTAGTCTTTTTGTTTTTACGTTGAAAAAGACTGATATTTTTGATGTGATTAAACACAAATATTTACGGTACGGCAAATGCATGTAATTTAGAAATGGGTTGCCCAGAGGTAAAATTATTTACCGAAGCTTTCAAAGCAGGGAAAGTTTCAAGGCAAAACTAGAACAATATTGAGTCTGTTATTTGTTTCCTCATTCAGTGCTCATTTTCCCTGCTGGTATCTGTCAGAATGTATAAATACCAACTACAAGTTCCAGCATTATTTTCTAAATCAAAAAGTGAAAACTTTTGGAGGAAGCTCAAAGGCTGCGCCTTGATTAGCATAGACAACTAGATTAGAACCAGTGGCAGCATCTCTCTGAGTAAAATCTTCCAGTTTTATTCTTGTCACTCCCTGGGGAGCCATTGCAATTGTGGGCGCATTACACTCTCTGGCCGCCTTTGATCTCTTTATTCAGATCTCCTGTTTACTGCATTAAAACAATTCAGTTCATTCATCAGCCAGTCTTTGTTCATTAGATCAGATTTTTTTTTTTTTTACCTTTTTTTCTTTTTCATCCAGTGCTCGAGGAGGTTCATTTGGCCTTGTTTATACAGCCTCTATCCAAGATTAAATTGTACTTTTTCTATCTGTTGAAAGAGTTGTGATAGGGAGATTTCCTAGATTAAGGAGTATGTTGATTTTTCATTTCTCTCTCTCCCCTTCTGGATACCAAGTTGAGTTTCCTTGTTATAATTCTTGTTACCAAAAAAGCGAAGATTATCTGTCTGGAAATGTTTGGAGACGCCGGGCATTCCATTTTATAATGATGGGGTCAAGATGTTTGGATTTGTGACAATCCCTTGTCTGTCCTGTTCCAATTCTCTCTGGAGTGGAGAAGATTGCCTTTTCTTCTCTTCCTTGCTATGCGGTTATTTGTCAGCCTGCCGAAGCTAGAAGGTGGTGCTGTTCAGCATGTAAATAAACCAACACTTTTTCCAGTAAATAGCTCGGTCTAGCATTATATGCCAGGAACTCTCATCTACACAATGATGAATTCAGTTCCTGTATTGTGCCTTCTTTCCTGTCCTCTCACCCAGGGAAAGGTGATCACACTGTAATTATCTAAATCCTTTTTACTTTATGTTTTTCTGATTGTGCCTCTAATTTTTCTAGCCTCCTCAGAGATAGCGTTTTCTACCGCTAAGATAAAATTCCTAAGGCAGCCTTTGTGAATTAATTTACTTCCTATAGTCCAGTGTTTTATAGAGGATGTCAATGAAGGATGTAGCTTGCGGATCTATTTAAAGAGACGTGCGTATACTTCACTGTTCTGGCCAGATGAGTGGGCACAAGCTTTTGCATTTTTATTTGAACCCCACTGAAGTTGGTCATTATATTTTGAATGCCACAGCACGTCTATACCATTATTTAAAGGATCTTGTTCGTTCATCCATATAATGATTGGCATTGGCTATAACTTGATGCAATGTTACACTATTTTAATTCTTTCTCAGGCAATGTTATCTTTGATCACTTCCTATTCACTGGGGGAAAAAAAACCCACACAATTGCAATCCCGCATTATGTTTCGGAGAGGATGCCAAGCACTCCCTGGAATATAGCTATTCAAGACAATTTCTCCACCCTCAGGCAGCTCATTAAAGGGATGGCAGTTCCTAACTTTAATGAATAAGGTAGAGCAAAAATTCTATTCTTCTTTGAAAGAGACTCTGTGGTTTTTTTTTTTTTAAGTGTTTTCTACTGCCTATTTCTTTGTTTAGTTGGAAATGGTGTACACTCCTACATAACCATGGCCACAACTCAATATGCAAAGTATCTCCTTGTCACATTTCTTTTTTGTGGTTCAAGTGTATGTTTTTTCAAAGAACTCCAGAGAAAGATTTGTATCTTCCCTCAAAAAAATACACCATTGGTGATGCACAGTGCATCGAGATGATCATCTTGTCTATAGGTAGAGTGACTCCTATATATTTTTGATTTTTATCTCCCTCTTACCAAACACTGATTTAATATGTTCTTTTAACCCAGGGACGTTTGTGGCAGCTCCAAATCCTCACTGAAAAGATTAGCAAGAAAGAGCCAAGTAAGAAAAAATGACAGGGACCAGTGTTTAGGAAACACTGCCTTCTTTTCAAAATGCAGCAGCCTAAAACCCAAACTTGAGTTTCTTTCTGTGTTTAAAGGCATAAATGATCTGTCTTCTTTTTTAATAAATCAAGTGACGTCTAAAAATTTATATTTATCTCACAGCGAATCACAACCATGAAGCAAGACTCAGAGTATAGGAGACATTTTAAGAATTTTAAGCCAAGACCCGAGAGACGCAGTCACACCCCCAGAGTTACTGCATTGGTGTGGGAGCAAATAGGTCTGCATCACGCTAGGTCCTGGAGAACTTCTTGCCTTAACTCCCTTAGTTAAGGCCAGTACCTGAGCTCTGCAGCAGTTCAGAGAGAGAAAGAGCCCCGTGGATAGTAGGAAGTGCATTCAAACGCCAAAGGTATTAGAGTCGCTAACCACGTTAAGCAAATCCTTGCTTTCATTGTTGTTTATTTCGTACCTGTTCTGTGTATGACAGTGTTCGGAAATCCTGAAGGATGCAAGATCTCTCTCTCTCTCTATTTACACATATAGGTAATGATCTGTACTCCCCTGGAGCTTACAAAATAGTTGGGGAGATGCATCTAATTTATTTAAAATGAGGAAAGAACAACAGAAACCACTTAAAACTAAACGCCAGCTTGTGCTCAGTTAGCATGGGACACACTTATATTTTAAAAAAGAAAGAAAGGAATCATTGTCTATTTGCAATTCCAATGTGACTGGGCATCCCAAAATCTCTCTGGCAACCCTAGGCCTGTGATGGTGCATTGTCGTCATGAGCTTAGAGTTACGGTCTCACTACTGCCTCCTGCAAAGTAGGTGAATAACAATTTGCATGTGCATGCTCTTTTACTATTTACAAACGGTTCCATACACATATTTAAATTTAATCTTCACCAAAACCCAGTGCGATAGGTATCAGCAATCCCACTTTTCAGATGAAGAAAATGAGGTTCAAAGACATTATCTGATTTGCTAATTTGATCATCAAGGGAGACACCCAGCCCAGATTTTATGATCCCAAGTCCAATGCTTTTTTCCCTACACCACGGGGGCCCGTATTGTTCCACAGCTGGTGGGCTTTCTCCACTTCACAAAGCTTCCATTGGCTCAGTTTTTCTGCCAAGTTTCCTATTGGAGTGGCAACTTCCTGTCCAAAGCTATTTATTCACTACTCATTGTTCCTGGCTAATGCCTCCATCAGCCTGTTGGAAGAGTGAAGGGGTAAGAACAAAGTTTGGAGGAGTTCATGATGGTTTTCCCCGGGGCTCATTTTCCTAATCTCATGTTGGAAAGTTCTCTTTGAATGGGCAAAGACTCACACTGAAAACGGAGGTTGCCCATGACACCGAACTCATTCAGCGGGCTTATCAATCATGTTGGTGGTTTGGTTTTGTTCCAGACATTTTTATTTTGCTAGCAATGACAAATATGGAAGTGAGAGAAGAACTTTAACCATTTCAAAGTTATTTCTGAATTTTAATTGTTATTTTTCTGGATCGTATAGTGCAAACTGTAAAATACATTCACACTACAAGAAGTAGGATAGAGATGTCTCTCATCATTCCATTTTCTTTTTCCACTTCTCAGAAATTATCCTCATAACAGAACGAAATATATTCTGTTAAGATTCTTTTATACAGTTCTACAAATATGCATATCCTAATTATTTTACAAAAATGTGATCACGTTGCTATGCAACTTTTTTCACTTGAATAATAATTATCTTAAACATTTCCATATTCATACACATAGATTTACCTTTTTATTCTTGATGGTTGTCGAGTGTTGTATTCTATGAATGTAACACAACTCATGTAATCGATATCTTATTAATGGGCATTTGGATTTTTCAGATTTTTCTTATTATAATCGATACTACAATTTTCAATTTTATTTATTTATTTTTGAGACAGGGTCTTACTCTGTTGCCCAGGCTGGAGTGCAGTTGTATGAGCATAACTCACTGCAGCCTCCTGAGTAGCTGGGACTGTAGGCGTGCACCACCACGCTTCATTTTTTATTTTTCATTTTTGGGGAGACAAGGTCTCATGCTGTCCCAGGCTCCATACTACAAATGTTGTGAGCGTTTCTAGAGAATAGGTTTCTAGAAGTAGAATGTCTAGGCCAGAGTGTGTACATTTTGTATGCAAAGAATTGCTAAATGGTACGACATAAGGATTTTGCCTATTTTCCCTTTCATTACTTCCTTTTCAAATTTATCTTGAGATTCTTAATCCTTTCTTATTTTTTACAAATAATATGAGTTTTTATCCTACACATGTGGCAAGTATTTCCTCGGGTTTATCCTCTATGTTTTCACTTTGTGTTTTTTTTTTTATTGTGCAAACATATTAAAATTTTAAGGAGTCCAATCATTCAGTTTTGTTTACTTTCAGTTTTCTTATTATATTCAACAACCTTCCCCATGTCAAGATTATAGAAGTCACTCGTGTTTTCTAGTACTTTAATGGTTTTAGATACATTTAAATCTTTAAGGCATCTACGATATATTTCAATGTGAACACTGAACACAAAAGCTTATTTTTATAATAAAGTGTTGGCTATCTCATGTATTTATTGAATACTACACTGAAGACAAAAACCAGAATGGTTGTGTGGGCCCTCTGAGTACAGTTTCCACTGAATGCTTATCACTTGTGCACCACTGTAAATTTGAAAAATCCTAAATTGAACCATTGAAGTGAAAGTTTCTTTTATTACCAACTGTGGTTCCGGTCCCAATCCTCTCACCCCTACTGGCAGTTTGGTGTGTGTCCTTCCAAACCCAGATCCTATGCGTTGATAGACTTAAAAACACAGCTATGTACAGCTATACAAAATTAATGGGCATATACCAGGGCTGGGCTGACAGTCAGCCAAACATGCCAGGAAAGCTATTAAATAGTGAACTAGTTCTGTGCAAGTTGGCAAGCAGTTGCCCCAGACCTCCCTGCTGACCCCCTCTGAGGTATCCCCACTTCTCCCCCCCCCCCCCGCATAACATTCTTTTTAACATCAGGTTTTGCAGGTATTCATAAATGGCATAGGCTTATCTTTGTAGGGATGCTATTTTTTGTCCCGTTCTGGTGTCAGGATTATACTAGCTCTGTCAAATGAAACATCAGTCCTTTTTATTTTTCAATTCTCTGCAAAAGCTTACAAATCACAGGAACTGTTGGTTCCCTTGGCCAGACTTGTTTATTAAACGGGCAGGGCCTGTTGCTTTTTGGGGATGGAGGGTGGTGGAGAGACACAATTCTGACTACCTGTTACATTTTCCTAGGCGTATTGCTCCATTTCGATTTTTATTCCCTCTGTTGGGAAAATTGTGATAATTTTTATTTTTCCTAGAAAATTATTGGTTGACAGTATGGGCTATAAGGTCAGACTACTTTTTGTATATCCTTTCACCATCACTTGCCAGTTTTTTCTTTTTAATAGATTTTATTTTTTTAATTAAGGTTTTAGATTTATAGAAAAAGAGTTTCCATATACCCTGTACACAATTTCCTCTATTATCAACATCCTACATTAGGTGTAATACATTTGTTATAATTAATGAACCAATATCGGTACATCATTATTAGCTAAAGTTCCTTAGTAGCTTGTTGTCTTTGTTTGTTTGTGCTGCTATAACAATTTTGCAGAAAATTGTTCTGTTATAGCAGCACTTTCAACACTGTTGGACTGAGGGTTAAGTTTCCAACGCACAAACTTCAGGGGACACAGTCAAACCAGAGCAATCGTTTTATTTAGACCCCGTTCGTTTTTAATTAAGGTCCTTTTTCTGTTCCAGGATTCCACATCACATTCAGTCCTCATGTCTCCTTGAGCTCCTCCTGGCTGGGGGAGTTCCTCAGAGTTTCCTTATTTTTGGAGGAGGACTTTGACGGTTTTGAGCACTGGTCATGCATTTTGAAGGATGCCTCCCTCTTGGAACATATATTTAGTTTAGTTTTTTGTTTTGTTTTGTTTTGTTGATGATGAGACTGGGATTGTGAGTCATTTACCACCAGAGGTAAAGTGCCATGTTCATCACATCATTTCAAGAGTACATACTCTGCATGTAATTTGTTGTCGTGGAGGTCGACCTTGCTGGCCTGGCTGAGGTAGTGCTTGTGAGAGTTCTCTGTGTAAAGCTCCCCTTCCCTCCTTCCACACACTTTGGAAGGAAGTCACTATCCTTAGCTGACAGTTAAAATGTGGAGAGAGATGATTCTCCTGTCTGAGGACAGAGTACTCTCTTATAAACTATTTGGAGTTCTTCTGCTGGGTGATATGTCTATTCTCTGTTTATTAATCTATTCAGTTATGGACTTATTGTTAGTATGAATTCATAGATGCTTATTTTGCATTTGAGGTTATAATCCAATACGACTTCATTTTGTGGATCAAATGGACCCATCTTCAACTCTTGGCAGTTTTTTCAGTTGGTTCTTGTGTTCCTTTGCCATACTCTTATCATTGGGGGTGGGGGGCTGGGGTTTGTTTGTTTTTGAGCATGAGCTTATTTCTGTCCCTAAAAGAAGCTCCGGGCTCATCGTGTATATTTCCTGCTCCTGTCCTGGAGTCAGCCATTTCTCCAAGGAGTCTTGGTTCCTTGTATTGGAGAAGAATGTAAGAAAACAAGATCTGGGCGCTTGGCATGTTTGTTGCTATTAGGGTGTTGGGTTTTGTTGTTGTTGTTGTTTTTCCAGTTCTCTCTTAATACAATTATCTGCCCTGGTTGTATCAACTATTTTGTTTTCACAGCTGGAATTTTCCAAAAATTCAGTGGACTCTTCTAGGAGACAACCAAAGGTGGATTTCTTTCTCTCAACCCTGAGGTGTCTCTTTCAGGCTCTGCATCGAGGCAGAGGCTTCAGCTTCTTAGTTTTCTGAGCCAACCCTGAACGCTCAGCTCCCTTCAACGTTTCATTTTGGTGTGCTTCGGTTTGAAGACGTTTCATGTGACCCCAATGGATCTAAATTTAAGTTTAAAAATTCAACTGCTCGTGTTGTTACCAGTGTAAATAACTTTGTCGAGGTGACAGCGAAATGAAAAGAGAACTTTTAAACAAAGCTAAGTTCATTCACGTACAGCCAATGACAACTGTCACAATATAGTCTTCTTACATTGTGTTAATTTTCTTTTAACAAAAACTATAGATTTCTTTTAAATCTTATAAAATGTATAAGCTTTATTAAAACATATTTGGAGAAAGTATGTAATTATTTTTATTTTACAATTTTTTCATGACTCTCTTATAGCTCATATTTATTTTCTATTAAGTTTTTTCTTGGTTAGAATTGCCAGATTGGTCTATTTTATCAGGTATTTTTAAAAATCAGCTATTGGTCGGGCTCGGTGGCTCAGCCTGTCATCCCAGCACTTTGGAAGACCTAGGCGAGTGGATTGCCTGAGCCCGCAGGTTCGAGATCTGTCTGGGCAACTTGGCGAGACCTCTTCTCTACATTAAATCAAAAATTGACCGGGCATGGTAGCGCACCCCTATAATTCCAGCTACTTGGAAGGCTGAGGCGGGAGGATCGCCTGAGCCCAGTAGATGGAGGCTGTGGTGGCTGGGTGCATGCCACTGCACTCCACCCTGAGCAACAGATTAAGACTCCAACTAAAAAAAAAAAAAAAAAAAAAATCAGCGATTAATTTTGTCTACCAAGTTTCCTTTTTTGCTTTCTATGTCAGTAATTTCTAACTTTATTCTTGAGGTGAGATATAAATACATTAGCTTTTCATGTTATTGTTCTTTCTTTTCTAACTTCTTGAGTTGATTGCTTAGTCAATTTTAGTCTTCCTTGTTTTCTAAAAAATGTGTTTAGGCAATACATTTTCCTCTATTAATACTATTTTGGTTACATCCCAAGAACTTTGGTTTGTCATACTTTGATTTTTGTCAGTTTCTAAGTGTCCCATAATTTAATTTGTGTTTTATTTTTAACTTAAGTGTTATCTAGATGAGAATTTTTAAGTGTCCGAAATTTTAGAGTGATTAATTTCTATAACTGAATTATAGCCAGAGAAAGTGGCATTTATGATTTTTGCCTTTAGAAACTAAGATTTAGCCGGGCTCAGTGGCTCAGCCTGTAATCCCGGGCCTTGGGAGGCTGAGGTGAGTGGATTGCCTGAGCCCGCGGGTTCGAGGCCCACCTGGGCAACTTGGCGAGACCTCATCTCTACAATAAATCAAAAAATCAGCCGGGCGTGGTAGCGTGTGCCTGTAATTCCAGCTCCTTGGAAGGCTGAGGCAGAAGGATCGCCGGAGCCCAGCAGGTCGAGGCTGCGGTGGCCGGGAGCGGCCACTGCACTCCAGTCTGGGTGACAGAGTGAGACTCCAACTCAAAAAA